>WAAE01001437.1:18872-30931 GCA_013400495.1 Nicator chloris
TATATATATATTTGTAATGCTACGGTACCTACAGGCTGGAGCCCCATGCTGCTATACAGAAATGATAAAATGTATAAAGGATGTTTGCTCCTTTCAAGTTCTTTTTGAACATATGAGACACTGATTTTGTATTTATTGACTTTCTCCTTTAAGAAAAAGAATCTCAAGGGCAACAAACACTCCCAGATTGGCCTTTCATTATCCTGGATCCAACACAAGTGTATGGAAAAGTCTCATGCTACTGCTGACCAGTAACTGAATACAGAACTAGATACAGGTTAGATGTTGGCTTGTATGTAGGTTCTTTCCTCTCTTTCAAGGTAATTAGAGATTATTTTTCCAGACTGATGCAAAAAGATTCAATTTGTCTCCCTCTCTCCCACATTAATTATTAGAAACAGAAGAGGCAAACTGAACGTGTGTACTAATATTTACCATAAGAAAATTTGAACTGTGGATTATTGAATTTCTCAAAAAGGCAGATGTTTTTAGCTCTTTGAGGGTTCAATACCTTCCGGGGGTTCTTAGTACCTCACAGAAAAGTGCCTTAAAATAATTGCGAGGCGGCTGATCAGAAATGTTTAGAAAAGCAAAAAACTTTTAATAAAAATAGAAAATAATAAACAATGCAGAAATAAAACAAAACCACGCACAGCTGTTAGAGCTGCCTCTAACACTGTGTTAAGACACTTTGAAAAGCCTTTAACTCCTTTGTNGCAAAACTGCCACTGCCCACAAAGCAAGTTCTTCATCATTTTCTTTTTATACATACTGCCACCTTTTGCAGGTTTTGGGGGCAGGTGAGGGGGGAAGGGAGAAAAAAAAAATACAAGAAAACTTTTTGTACATAAACCCTTGCTAAAAAACAATGTCTGCTCTTTACCTGATTGCTTTAATTTTTTTCATTAGCAACTTCAAACATGTGGAATAAATGAAGAAAAACGTTCAGGCATTTTTAGGTCCTCCATACCCCATCTAAGCTGCCAAGGGCCAAATCCCCATCGTACAAGTCATTTAATGCAGAGATTTGCTCCAAGATTATATTATCTTTCCAACCAGAAGAATAAATTGAGGTGCATTTACATGTCTTTATTTGCCTTTCACACACACACACACACACACACACACACACACACACACACACACATACATANGAAACAGAAGAGGCAAACTGAACGTGTGTACTAATATTTACCATAAGAAAATTTGAACTGTGGATTATTGAATTTCTCAAAAAGGCAGATGTTTTTAGCTCTTTGAGGGTTCAATACCTTCCGGGGGTTCTTAGTACCTCACAGAAAAGTGCCTTAAAATAATTGCGAGGCGGCTGATCAGAAATGTTTAGAAAAGCAAAAAACTTTTAATAAAAATAGAAAATAATAAACAATGCAGAAATAAAACAAAACCACGCACAGCTGTTAGAGCTGCCTCTAACACTGTGTTAAGACACTTTGAAAAGCCTTTAACTCCTTTGTGCAGCTTCATAAATACTTAATGTTTTCAGAGGGACAACTTGGCAACCTGCCAATAGAAGCAGGTACTGGTTTTGAGGAACAGCCAAGATGTCCAACAAGTGCTCCTGTGCTGGCACTGAGCCAGTTACAGTGAAAGAAATATAGAAAGTTCTAGCTGAACTTCCTAATATGTCTGAGGGTAAACTGAAACTCTTCTCCCATACAGAAAGGCCTGCTTGAGTTTGGGAGTGCATTCCTACAGTGGATTACACTTAATTCAGAATTTTCATGGGGAACTGAATATTACTCTAATTTAGGGATATAATTTATTTTTAAATTAATGACTTAGTTTAGTCTTAACTTTTTCTTTTAAATAACAAGAGAAATTAGTTGTATCTATTAAAGCCCTTTATTCTAGCTATTGCTTCAACTTTTGAAATTTTCAACAAACACCTCAACTGATTGTTCCTATTCAATAAAAACAAAATATAGTATCTGCAGAGATAAATCTATATTTCTTATTATGCAAATAAGAAAATACTTTTTTTCTTACTCAAAATAAAATCCAGAAATAGATTTCCTCCCGTAAGATAAGTTGGGAGTTATTACTGGATTTTCTTTCCTATTTTAGCTCCTCAAAACCAGTATACTGATTTGCCAATATATTTTATTTATTCAGTGTTATTCTTAGGGAGTTGAGGTGAAAATTCAGATAACCAAATTATTCAGTTTTATTCTTTTATAAAGGTCTAGCAATGCTATTCTTATCCTTTGTGTAAACCAAATACTAGATGCTGAACTCGTTGAATAAGAAAGTATTTCTCTTGCAGCATCCAAAAATATGTCCTAAACAAACTAGCCTTTTTCTTCCTTTTTTTTTTTTCCTCGTTAAAATTATCATCACAGTGCTGGTTTGTTATTGGTCTAGTTTAATTATTACACTATGCATAGCTAGAAAGATCAAAACTGGCTATGCATTGCTCATGTTTTACATAATTCATGGATGTCAAAGAATGTCAAAGAATTTCTTTTCCAGAATTTTCCATTGGAAAAATCTTTTCCAAAGAATTTTTTTTTGTTTAGTTTTTCTGTTTTGTTATTTGTATATTCCTTTTTTCATTTAGACAATTTCACAACTGAATTTGTATTGGAGGTGTGAGCTAGAAGTGAGCGTTTAGGCTCAGAATTGAACTCCCCTACACCTGTGATCATAAGATGTGTTTTTTCTTTAAAAATGATAACAGTCCTTTTTATTTTCCCCCAGAAGTAGTAATTTAGCTATGCATTTATATATCACATCTGATAGTGATTTTTATGTATTTTTATATATTCCTCGGTAATTCTGTATTTTAATCACTGGGGATTAAACTGTTTTGATGGCATCATGACTGCATAGTGTACGATGTACCTGTGATCATGGAAAATTCAGCAAAAACACGAGAGTAGTGTTAACTACTCTCAAGCTTCAGATATTGAGTAGGTGGTATAAAATGTGGTATTGCACCGTGGTTCCTCCAGCAATAGCAAACCTACATGTATGAGCCACATGGAAGAAATACTGACTGGAAATCTGCAGAGTTGGATTCAGGTGATTCAACTGAATTCTGGGTGATTTGAAAGAACACATTGAAAGTCAATATGGAACAATTTGTTTAAAAAGTTAACAAGGCAGTTGGTACAGGCGATACCACTTCTTTGAATACTGTTCCCAGTTAAAGGAAAAAAAGAAGAAGAAGCTTCTAGCCTGCAGGACATTTTCATTCAGTTTAACAAGATGCGGCAAGATCGAGACTGACTAATGATAAGACATTGTTGCTTTTAACGTAATTTAACTTTGGTAATCTCTTCATTTGGGAGCGCTTGCAATCAGCAATATTTGATGCAGAGTTCACTGCATAAACTGGAGCTTGTCTCAGGCCCTGATTTTTATTAAGTAGAAGAACTGTTTATTTCAGTACTCAGGATCATATGTTACACATAACTTGTATATCTCCTTTGGGGCTGGGACTGAGAGGTGGAGGGTTTTTGGGAAACAAGTTCATTTTCCTAAGAGACAATGACTCTCCTTTGTGACACTGCTGTGTTCATTCAGACTGGACTTCAGTGACAGAGCACTTTGGTTGAAGGCTTCTCAGAAGGGCTTGCATCAGACCGTGTCCTTGGCCACCAGAAAGCAGAAGATTAGCTTGAGTGGTCAGCTGCTGCACCAGGCACAGGACTAATGCAGTCATGGAGAGAATATAGAAGCCATCACATGGCTTTGCACACTCCTTACATCAAAAATTCAGAGTTCTGGCAGATCATCATCTTAAAACTGACCACGTCCATTCCTGGTACAGAGATGCTGGCTCCTGCTTCAGCAATTTATTCTAGAAATTCATCATATGAAATGGAAAAAGCTGGTAAGATTGCCTTCTCACAGAGAAGACTTTTCCTGGAACAGCTGGGGAGTTTTCATCTATTTACTGTGAGTGGAAAAGAATGCAGTATTTCCCCATTACATCAAACCAGGTTCAATGATTGTATTACTCAAATCTACAGTCACCACAACTATTTAGCTATTGAAATGTTCATCTTCTAGAGCAGGGGTCCTCAAACTTTTTAAACAGTTGGCCGGTTCACTGTCCCTCAGACACTGTTGGGGGCCGGACTATAGCTTGGAAAAAAATGAACGAATTCCTATGCACACTGAACATATTTTATTTGTAGCAGTGCACAAAAACCAGGAAAAGGAATGCCCTATTTAAAGTGAAGAACAATTCTAATCAACAAAAACAAATAATATTTCAATGTGAACTATGGGCCTGCTTTTGGCTAATGAGATGGTCAATGTTAGGTTCCATATTTGGCACTGCTAGTCGTAGCAAGTGATGCAAGTGTTCATCAGTTAGTCTGGATCTGATTGGAGATTTCAGATGTTTCATTCGGGAAAAAGTCTGCTCACAGACATAGGTGCTGCCAAAGATGGTTGCAATTTTGAGTGTATGGTTCCTGAAATGATGATATGTCTCCGAGGGGAGAGATGCATAGAAATTAGTAAGGCTGCTTGATTTGAATGCATCTTTCAGCGAGTCACAAGTCTGTAGTTCGGCCAATTCCATTTGGTAAATCGGATCAACAGTTTCAACGTCAACAGAAAATGGGTTCCGGAAAAGCTGTATGTCCTGTTCATGGAGACGAAGCTCTTTAAATCTGATTTGAAACTCCCTTTGCAACATTTCTAGTACATCCATACATGTTTTGTTTGGGAATGCAACTGCTGGTTTTTCCGCAGACAGGTTTTGAGTTGTGGGGAGATGGCAGAAGTTTTCCTCCTTTGATTGGTTAATGAGCAGGTCTAATTTGACTTGAAATGCTTTCACATGTGAATACATACCACAGATGAGCTTCCCCTTTCCTTGAAGCTGGACATTGAATTTGTTGACTAGCTCTGTTATATCTGTCAGAAATGCAAGGTGCCAGCTGCAGAGGA
This sequence comes from Nicator chloris, assembly GCA_013400495.1. NCBI lineage: Eukaryota > Metazoa > Chordata > Aves > Passeriformes > Pycnonotidae > Nicator > Nicator chloris. Next base: position 23,799 of record WAAE01001437.1, read on the forward strand.
GGAGGAGGAGGAGGAGGATGAGGAGGGGGCGGCCTGCGGGCCGTAGTTTGAGAAACCTTGTTCTAGGGAGTAGAAATGAGAATCTGTTTTCCTTTGGACAATTTTTGTGAAATTACGTCATTATTTTCATCCATGGTGCTCAAATATTCATTACATGGATCAGAACCCTGCCCTGCCGATTTGCAGGGCACCATTGATGGTGAGCTCACAGCCTTTTGGCAGCCTAGCTTGTCCTTAGGCCTTGCTTTTCCATTCTCTGAAGAGTTCAGCATTCTGTTTAGGTATGTGAATGCCCCCTCTAGCCATGCCATAGAATACTGGTGTCAAAATCTGAGGTGCAGCTGATAGTCTTTAGTAAAAGCCAGAAAAGCTGCTATCCCAGTTAGCTATCAGGTTTATAAATGATGCAAGGACTTTGAGAGAGTTTGAATCTGAGTGAAAAAAAAACAACAAGTCAAATACGGTTTAAAGAAAACCTACAAGAGGTAATAGTGAACAAGACTTAGTCTTGAGAGTGCTGGAAGTGTCCCAGCAGGATTCTGTTGGAAGGACCAGAAAAAATATTTGTTGAGATATCAACAGAAGTTACTGTAGGGGGTGATGTTTCCTTTATTTCTATCTCCTTCTAGACTTTGTACCTGTTCATTAACCTGGCATTCTCAGTGAAATATACCCATCCTTTACTGCCACATTAATATTTGCTTAAAGATCTGCACAGTGTGGGGCTGACTGGCCACAGGTGATTAATTCCTGAGAATGGTAGTTCACAGCTTCAGCAGCTGCAACTGCACTTGCAACACTTTGCGAGACCACAAGTACTCAAGATACAGCAGGTGCTTCTCAGCTGTAGTGCCAGATTTGGGGTGGGACCTGGAAACAGAGGATGTACTTTTGGAAAAGGTGTTTTACAGTCATAGGTGTAAACGAGATCCTCCTGGGATGTAACAGGACTGGCAGAACACTGCCTGCAGCTCCAAAATCTCCTCCAATGGCTATCATAACAACAAAAATTTCTGTTACCTCCTTAGACTATTGCAACAACAACATTATCAATGCAATGTGAATAAGCTATTTCTAATGAGTTATATGGCGTTATATTGGAATTATTTCCATGTATGGTATGGATTTAGGTTCACCTTGTGTTGCTTTACACTGTGTGGCATGTGGAATATGCAAGGATTTCCTCAAATGCTGAACACACTGTCAGTGCCATTCATAAAAAAATGCAAATAGCTTTCAATACACAGGTCTTACATTACACAAACAGTCATGGTATTGTAAGTAGTCTTCAAATTGCGAGACAGTAGTGTTTCTACATTCAGCTACAGTACAGTAATTTTTGCTTTGCTTTTGAGTGTAACAGGCTTAGTTCCTATGTATTTCATCATCCAAACACTGAAACTCAGGTCAAGGTGATTTCCCCTTTCATGAGCGTGGCAAAGTATGATGTTACTAGCAGTAAAAGATTTGGATTTGAGTGGTTACACAACAACATATTGCACAGGAACCTTGTAGGCATAATTTAAATATTGCTCAGGGATTGATCTGTTCCTGCAAGGAAATTGTTCTTATCTCTCTGTCTGAAGCAAAAGTTTACTTGATTTTACATATTAAGCACTTGCTTAGCTTTAACACCAAAATAACAGGTCTTAGTAAAATAGATTCATCTCTCTGATTCAACGGCAGAGATTTGAAAATCTCTTTGTCTGATCTTCTGTAGTACAATTTACTGTGGGACTTTAACAAGGGCAGTTATTTTTCTGTTGCTTGCTGACCAAATGTACATACTGTATGCGTTGTAATTTTCTGTGCACAGGAGTGAAGACCGGAATAACTTAGCAGAAAGTAGCTGAAGTGTAAACTTACACAGAACAGACTCTCTTATTAAAAAAGAGACACACATGATATCACTGACCTACCCCCAGTAACATTAAGATACAGGGACAGTGAAATTCTTTTGTCACAGTTGTACAAACAGACATAATCTAGTAAACTCACTTGGACATCTCATCCTACAAAAAATTCTCCCTCTGAGCTCAAACCACTGTCCACCTGGTTCACGAAGAGTGCTCCAGCACTTGCCAAATTCAACAGCTTTTGAAACTGTGGGTGCTTGGGATAGCAGTGGAAGTGCTATTCTTTATAGCCTGCCTTCTGTAGCACACAGATTTGGAGCACATCAGTGCTGCAGAGGTGATACAGGGAAAGATTTCCTGTTGGTCCATGACTGTAGCATGAGCTACATCATGTTTCTGTAAACTCCGCAGTAGAATTTCAGGGACACGGCTGAAAAATATCCATTCTTCCCATCTGAAAGCCATTTTGCAAAATAGAGCACAAATTCTACATGTTGTGACCTACTGCCACACGAGTAGCTACTTTGGAAAGACAGTTCAAGGAAGTTTTGTTTCAGTGTCTGAGTCAGTCATGGATGAAGACAAGGCCATCTCCTTCAAGATACGTGATACCTTTCTTTTAATAGATTAAAAGGATTAAGGTTCATTGAACCTCAGGGTAATGCACTGCCTGAGAATGCTGAGATTGCTCTCCAAAGCCCTTAGTGCCATGTTCAGAGGTGCAAAAACCCTAAGGGTGGGCTCATTTTATTGACACATCCGGTACAGCCAGCTGGTATAAACAAGACATGATTTTAACCTACTGCTCCATAAATCACTTGTTTCATCAGCTCAGTGGGCAGTTTCCATGTGCCCCCAGGCTGGAGAGGGTCAGGCAGGGTGGTGGAGTGACTCATTCCCTGTTTGCGGAATCAAAGGTATCATCATCTGGCAGCAAGCAGCCAAGGTGAACACACACTCTGTCATATGGCAGAAGGAAGGGTTAGTGGTGAAGGACATTTTTCATAACCTCCTACAAATCATTTTGCAGTCATCAAACTTGCATTGGAAAGATGGACTAACATATTTTGCTTTCCAGAGGGCAACTCCTCAGAATTAAGCTCTGATGTCCAGAAGTCTGTGACACATCGATGTTCACCTGGGCAAAGAGAGGAAAAGAGCAGTCTGGATCTGCTCACACCAGGGTTGGTTTTTTTTCTCATTCTCTTTTTTTCTTGAGGCTATTCCTTCCTTAATTTTGATGTCAATATCTATTTTTCCCAGTGAACATATTCCTGTAACAATAATGTTTCTCATCTCCAGAGGCGACTCTGAGTACAAGGTCTGTCTGTATGCCAGGGTCCTCTTCTCCATGAAGTTTCCTGACAATGCCTCTTGGCCAGAACTGTACTGTGAGGAAAGTTTTGTCATTGCTTTGTAGTGTAATGGCATCACTTTTGGACAGCAAATCAAGGCTGACTCACAAATTCATCACAGGAATGTGCTTCTGGGTCTATACAACAGAAGAAGGGAAAAGGTGACTGTCAGCAAAGGTATCATAGACTGGTTGAGGCATCTCACACTTTCCATAAGAAATCTTTCAGATGCATATGGTAGAAGTGGAGAGATAGATTTTCCAAGGGAAAACAAATTCCTAAGCTACAAAAATAAGTTTCAGCACTAAAAACAGTACCGAGCCATACTCTGATATGGCTCTAGACAGATCACAAAAATATGTTAGTCCTGTCCCTGAAGGGAATGAGGTATGCCTTCATTTCAGCCAAAACAAGGTTGTGCCTGAATCATGACGTACAGATATAAAGAGATTAATCAATAGGTAGATAAATAGATGATATATTTATACACTTAGATTTTATTTAATGCAGTAAACTTGCCAAGTAAAACCAATCAACTAAATAGCACCAATGGATCAGCTAAATGTTACGGACTAGGTCTCTGCGTAGAGGAAATTCTTATGCTTCCACTGGCAATTGCCAGTTTGGTAGTATTATTAGCTACAAACTCCACTGTTTCAGATTTCCACCAGAAAAGAGCACTGGATCCTCTAGCTTGATGCATAGCAAACAACATTACGTTCCTCTTCACAATCTGAACTTCTGTTCTGATTCAGCTGAAGGGGGTCTTATTTGGTAATTATTTAAAGCACAGAGAATCCACAACCTCCTTTGAGTTATTTGTCTTTAGTATTAAGACAGAAATAACTAGAATTTAGAAAATAAAACTTCATTCTCAATCTGTCTTCTGTATCAAAGCACTGTCTGGGTTCAGACCTTATTACACGGCTTTTGTATTTTTTCCTTAGTAACTTAAGAAGTTTTTCATGCTTAGTCTGCTCTCAGCACCTTTTCTGCATCTCAGTTTTCTTCCAATTGGCTGACAGTTGTTTAGAGTTAGACAGGATACCCCTTCAGATTCTCCTTTGCAGTTCTAGATGTAAATCTGTTTATTGATCTAACTTTTAGCCCCATATACAGTTGGGTCACACAACTGAAAGAGTGATGGGTGGGAAAGAGCAGGTACTTCAGAAGGAAGAAAGGTAAAAATCTGTAAGTTAAGAAGAAAAATGTAGGTGGTCCCAAGTCCTTGACAGCTGGAAAGTTTTACCAATGCTCTTCCTTCTAGCCAAATACTTAACATTAATACATCTCTTACCTTTCTCTTTGCAAAGTTAAAGAAACTTATTTTCAGTCTTTCCTGAGAAGCAGATTTTGTGTATCTCAAACATTATTTTAGATTCTTTTCCTGTATCTCCCAGTCTCCTTCTCAAAGATGTAACTGAAAACAGACACTGTTTTGCAATGGTGGCAGAAAGAAATTACCTTTGTTGTCTTGGACTTTGTCATATTTCTTACAAACATGCCATACAGTGACTTGCTTTAGCCCACTATAAAAGACACCAAGCTCATCTCAGAAAATTCCCAAGAGGCCTAGTTTTCATTCTGCCAAGAGTGATATTCTTTTCCATTCTGTTTTGGGAATAGTTTCATTTACCTCCTCCCACTTCCAGTCTTCCTGAAGCCTCTGTTAGTTACTAAGCCTGAGGTGGAAGGTTCAGTGTTTTATTTCCATGCTTTTCCCCCGTTTTGGCTCTGAACCATGGATAAGCTCATGAACTTTGGAATTAAAACATTTAGCAGCAGGCAAGCATGTCATAACAGTCAGGTCAGAGCCACTCACAGCGCTTTGCTCAGACTTGCAGGAATGAGGGAAACTGGGACCTCTTTGTCATGCTTTGAGCCTTTCTAGAAAGGTGTGTCTCTCCCCTTTGCCTGAACTTGAAAAGTGAAGGTTGCGCTGCAGTGCATTCAGTATACACACAGCGTGCACTTTTCTTTTACAGGGGATGTCAGAGCAGGAGCAGAGAAATGTGCCAGCGAAACATGGAAAAGTAAATACTTTTCAAATGTTGTTTACCACTCACCAAGACTTAATTTAGTTCTATGCATCAGTTCTCTAAGTGTATCTGTCTCTTAGAAAATAGAGAGGCAGGTAAGGATGCAATACCAAAGAAGCTGTTAAAATGTCAGCCTTTGCCAATCATTACCACATAGCTACACTGACAAAGATGAAGGTAATTGCAGTATTTGCATAGTGACAACAATATGATGAGCGATTTACAGATATTTTCGTGTGCTGTGAGACTCACCCTGTTCTCTTCTAGGTTAGGCTTCCAGTACAGGGACAATGCAGACTCTGGAAGACGCATGCTGTGGTGTTTAAGAGACCATAGTGGACTGTCTAGGGGCTCAGTGTCTCCTCCAAGAAACATTTGGAAATACCAATACAAACAGAAAGGCATGGTCTACACAGTGGTTTTCAAATGTTTCACCAGATCCAGCATAGTACGTGGCTGCAGTACTGAATATTGGGTATGAAAAGAGATGAGGGGTTGCTCTTGTATCAAGACAAGAGGCTGTTTGCACTTCACATGAACTGGATCTGCAACCATCACTTTTTAGGGACTTTGTCAGATGTATTGGGAAACAAACTAGGAGCAGGGAGACTGTCGTGGCTGTATGCTTCATTAGGCATCAAAAAAGGTGTTAGAAACCTGTGAAGGGAGGCAGAAAAGAGCTACAGAAATCACCCAAAGTCAATAAAATTCCCTTTACTCTGAGGCTATTTGAGAAGCTTGGTCTATTTCATACGTTGAAGGGAATCAACTTTATGTAAATCTATGGAGTATTACCTGCAGAAAGGATCACAGGCCTTTCTTGTCTGTAGCAGATCAAAGCAGAAGAAAGAAGGCAATGGCTAGGATCTAGAGCTAGAGTAATTCAGACCAGGAAAAAATGTGAAAATATTTATAAAGAGTGAATCACAATTCACTGAACAACATGACAGATCTTTCTGTATTTGCAGACTTAGAGAAAGTCTACAAGTAATATAAGAAATACTAAAATTCAGTTCAAATTTGCTAAAATTTAGTAGCTAACATGAGATCAAAGTAAATGATCTTTGTGATGTGCCTAGGTCCTTAGAAGTAACTTGTGATCAGATACTACGATGAGCACTACACCTTTTAAACTGTTTTCTAACTAACCACTTATTCATTTGTGTAGAAAATAACTTTATGGCTTGAGCAGAACTATTGAAAAGATACAGTATCTGCTATGTTTTGCTCAGGTTTTGTAGTGAAAGAAGAAATAACTTCCCAGTGAGGGAAGGTAAGTTGCAAAGCTGCAAAGACATGACAAACAAAAGCATGAAGCAGAAATGATTTTCAGACCATCGGATGCATTTCTGATTGTGTTTCTGCAGGAAAATCAATCTAATTTCTGATAAAATGACTGAAGTAATACTGCTAGGAAATCTAGGGGGTGAGTTGGAAAGCAAAATGCTTCCTCATTTTATTCCTAATGTAGTACTTGACAGTGTTAAATTATACCAGTGAACATGCATATAAAATATTGTAATAGTCATAATGCGAAGGAAAAAATTCGCTATGTAGTGAGCTAGGTGGCAGGAGGCCAAAAAGTTTCCTTTTTTGCATCTCACAGAAACATTGTACATCTGAATGTAGAGTTCTGTCACTCCATCAGTGTACATGAGTCTGCAGACTGGTTCTGGGAAAGAGCAGGTTGGAGGTTTGTTCTGAGTGTTTTCTACATTGCCAGGCATGGATCTTGATACCAAAGTTTCCCATCTCTCTCAAATAAAAGCCTCATTTTGCTATGCTGAGTATAAGCCCATTTGTTCCTCCTTCTTCAAGATTCCATCAGAGCTTCGACATTTTGGATGACCAGTTTTGGCTGTCTTTTCCAGCCTAGTTAATTC
>WAAE01001438.1:0-28352 GCA_013400495.1 Nicator chloris
AAAAAAAACCCCTAAATTTTATATTTCGAAAAATAAATTAAAACTGAAACAAATATATCCCTGAAAATACAATTCTAAGGTTTAAAGGAACTGAACTAGATTCTGTGTTGTTGGAAAAACACAGTAGCAAGATGAACTTTATTTTGGGGGAAAAAAACCCAGTGGGGTGGATTATTTTTTTATTCATGGCTAAATATGGGAGATGCTAAGAACATAATTTTAAGTAAATTTCATAAACTAATAATTCATGGCTCGTGATGATGAACAGTGTTGTCATGATACATGTGGTATCCATCTGCAAGAGGACATGAAACTTTTCCTAATGTTAGCTAAACAGCTGCTCATATTTCGGTTTCAAAGGTCCGAATCTTGTGGACAAGCTTACCAGAAAGCTGTGATAACAGATGAAATTTAAGCTTCATGATGATGTTTGTCAAATATTACGATGATGTGTCTCGGGGAAAAAGAACAACAGCACAAATTTGTGCACATGTATACATTAAGGAACATTACTGTCCTCTATCTTTCAAACCATTGTAAGGATCTTGTAAAATCTTGTAAGTGCTAAAAGAGGTCAGAAACAGGTCTTGAAGATATGAAGAATCATAACTAGATTTCTCATTCATGTGAATTCTAATATATGCCTGAAACATTTCCATTTCAAGGTTCAAAAAATAGATGAAACTATTTCAAGAAATCAAAACAAAAAGCAGCAAAGAGGTAAACTGCATAACTTTTACTGTCTCTCAAGCAACATATTCTGCTGTTACATTATAAGAAAGATATTTCATCTTCAGATAGAGCTATAAGGTCAGCTTATTGCCATATCACTGTTTTATTCTTACACATCTGAATATAAGATTGGGAAGAATGACTGAAGAGTAGCATTTCTCATACAGGAAAGTAGAGGAAATATAGGCTTTCCTCCCCTGATTTCATTAGAATTTGAAAGATGTAAAGCAGAACAATGGACTGTCATTTTTACAAAAATCATCGTTCAAAGACAGATTGGTCTGATCAGTCTAAGCAAATTACAAAAAACCTTATAGTCTTAAAAAGACAAGAGGAATTACTTCTGGGTGAAGATTCCAAAGTGGTGATCAGGCTAACTATAACAATTAGAACAATTCTTTCTTGAACTATCTGTAAAAAAATGCATCCTTTTCTTTGATGAATTATTATTACAAATAATAAATGATAAATTATTTTTGCTTCATATAGAGCATTTCAAATATGATGTACTTTCTCTGTGGTTTGAAAGCTTTCTTTTTGTATGAGTGCTTTTTATGCACTGATGTAAGCTGCACAACCCCAGTATTGTGGAAGCTTCTGCCTGCACAACATGAAAAAACAGGGTGTTCTGCTGGACTGGGTTTGCCAGTCAATTTTACTCTGAAAGTAATCTTGCTTTGACTTGGCAGTGAAAACCAAACACAATCAACAAGAAGGTTCAGAAGGGTTGTTTCAGAAGTGCATTACTACTCCAAACTAAAATGCTAATGAAGATTGATCTCCTGTCAAACATAAATGTGGAGAAAACTAGAACTAGTACTAGACGAACATTCTCATCAACCTAACTTTTCCCTGCATTTCTGTTGTAGGGTTGTCCCTAGAGAAACTGTGGATTCTGTGCATCTTCTGAGAGCATGGGAATTCCATGCTACACTCAAATAGTGGCAACAGATATTGGCTCAAACTCATGAAATTTGGAGGCCACAAACAAAGCATATTCAAAATCAGCAGACTTTAATGTCTCATCAGATACCATAAAACCAGATCATTTAAGTTCAGAATAAGATGAATGCAAAGGGACATAAATTATCTCAAATACATTAAAGAAGAATTAATTAATGAACTAGATAGGAAAATTGCAAAATTGACACCAAAAAAATGCAGTAACTTTAAAATAAACTAACTTATCCACATAATGAGATATATTTCCTACTTTTCCTACTCTTTATTTTTGCTTCTATTCAGTTTAAGGTCAGCAGTGTATTTATGAATTTGGATTATGAGCAGCATACATAGTTCTATTGCCAGAGAAAACTATGAAGAAAAATTACTGTTTCTCCTTCTCTACCTTTTCTTTGCACTTTCTGTTAACAGAGCAAGATGTCTACCGGGATAGTAATTTTAAAAAATACCGGTTAGTAAAACCAGAACCACAAAGCTATAAACCCAGCACTTATAGAACTACAGACAGGGTTTTTTTAGTGATTCAGTATGAAAAAACCCGCTTCTGTGTGCTCTATATCATTTCAGAAAAATATGTAGTTAGCTGAATGTAAGACACTTTCCTTTCCCTGAAAAAAAAAAAAAAATAGGCAGTTATCTAAAGAAGGAGATATACCGCTCCTTCACAGTAAATTAAATTTTCTGACCTCAACAAAACAAGACCACAAGCAGATATATGCATTCTTACAAAAAAATAGGAGAAATCTCATAAATAATAAAGACAAGTGTAGTTTTTTGAATGTCATTCCCATAGTTCTTTCACAGAAATTATATCTTGAAAATTCATACACTGACTATTTAAATTTTTGAGGTTACTTTACTTCAGTTTCTGTCTGAAAGCTTTCTTCCTCTGCCCAACATTTAAGTATATGTGGGGAGAAAGTGGTTGAAAATGGAAGATTGGCAAAAAGAAAGAAAATTAAACTGGTTTTAGAATTTTTTGTGCTGAAATACCAACCTTGCACGTGGGAGAAGCTAAAAATACCCAGTGTGGGAAATTTCACATGTATGTGTGTTTGCTAGGGTTGTTTTCTGTCTGCTGGAAAGAAATGGAAGTCTCTCAAATCAGATAACAGGATGCTGTTAGAGACTCATAAGCATTTTTCCCATAGGCTTGGCCTTCCTTGTAAGGGAGGAAGAGAGAAGTGTGGAAATGATAAAATACAGCCTTATGAAGGACTGTGCTTGCGTCAGACCTTTTTTTTTAACATCAGGCTGGGCAGGGTGCGTGCACTTTTTGCCCCTGCTAAGTTTAGGTTAACCTAGCAGTGCATGTGTCCCCATTCTGCCAGCATAGTGATGGAATAAATCTACTCTTTACACTTCAGGTGTGGATTTTGGCCTTCTTGCTTACCTGCAGATATTTGGTTCACACAATATATTTTATATTTTGTTACAGAGATGGCTGCTTTTTAGAATTGGATTAAGCAATAATCAGCATTCCACTTTATGTACATTTGAAAAATATTTTGCAATGAAAAGTGTTTTGAATATATGAAATAATACACAGGTGCTTGTCTAAAATGAATTTTAGAAGACAAGAGAATCGGGTATAGTGTTATGCATTTCCTAATCGGAAACAGAAAGAAGAACATGGTTTTTTTTATCACTGTCTCCTTTATCCCTTATTATTTCTAATGATTCCCTCTTTTATTAGTTGTGAAGTCTAAGAGAAACCTAATGCATTTTAAAAATGTAACATTGATTAAAGATGGACCCACAGGTGTCTTACTTCACCAGTAGTAGGTGTAAAAACCTGTTTTTACTTCAAACACAACGCTTACAACAAATCTTGGTGTCCTGAAGAGAACAATAGTTGTGCTCTCTGCTTTCTGATGCATGTCTGTGAATTTTTACAAAGTCTTGTCATTGTAATTTCAGTTAATTACTTCTTGACAAACTCTTTTTTATTACTTAAATTAAATAATAACAATATCTCTAGTTTATATGTTAGGAAAAGAGTTTTCCATACCATGGTAAAATTTGAAGCAAAATATGTTTTTTCTGAATCTACAAAATATTTTCGTTATTCCTTAGCTGCAAAATGCAGGGAATATTTATAACAGAGGGATCATATGCAGGTATACATATTACCTGTCTATTTGCAGTACTATCTCTTCGGTTCAGATTTCCAATGGCCAAAGAAGGACGTAATTTAAAAAATTCTACTGAACAAATAATTTTAGCCAGTTGTATGGAGGAGGGGAAGTGAAAAATGTCAATAATAATAATAATAATTGCGTAGATACCAAGAAAGATTAAAATTGATTTAAAAATGTTCAACTTTAAAGATATCTGTTTAGAGACACTACAAACATTCTGATTTTAAGTATTTTACTTTGTCCAAAAATAAACTAGACATCTGTGCCTTTCTTCTATTTGGAATTATTTTTCATATTTAATTTAATTTTAATGTTTAAAACACATTGATCATATTTAGATCACAAATAAACAAACAAACAAAAAAAACCAACACATTTTTTTCTGTTCTTCCCCAAAACTGCCAGCAAATTGATAGATGGAAGCAGAACTAGCCACAAAAATTCAAGAAAAATTACTACAGAGCAGGTGCTTTGAAATGATTTTATGAGATATGCACTTTTTTGAGAATGACTTCTGCTTTGCAAGTAAGGAAATGTCTGCTTTTCAGCCTGGGGTCAATCACCACTTTAGACAGACTCTTGTGCTTAATGTTTCTCATTAATTAACTCCAGGCATACCCTGTGGATATATTAGGTACCTAGACTCTCATTAGTCAACAGAGCGAGGGAAGAGTATTTGGTCTTCAAACTGTTTGGCAAAGGAGGCTACTTCTCTTCACAGAGCAAGATTATTGCCTGCCTACACAGAACATCTGCTTCCTAACAGAGTATATAGTTCCCTAATGACCAACTTTTGAGGCCTAAAATAGAATATAGCTTCCTTTATAATCTAGAAAATTGAGAAAATTTAACATTTTCATATTGAATTGGCTGTACTTTTCAGAGACATCAAAAATCTTTTCACACTCTTCAAATTCATTCTGCAAAAGGAGTGTATACAGAAAAGATTTATGGACATCCAATCCCAGTCAAACTTACTTGTAGAGTTTCAGCCAAGCTGATGGAATATACAGATTTGTCTGTATTATAAATAATTTTTCAAAATCCTCAAAAATTATCTAAACAAGAATTACAGGTGTTAAGAGAAAATATGTGCCGATAATTCAGAGATGATGGCTGTGTTTCTGTGCATCACTGGCATATTCTCTTAAAAGCTGTGAATATTCTAAATTACTTAAAGGTAAATCTTGTTAGATTTATTTCCATATAAGAAGTTTTTTTGTTTTCTGTATTCAAATCCCAGATGGAAGGGAAGAAATTCTTAAAACTCAAAGCTTGCTGGACATGAAGACAAAAATAGCACATCTCACACAACTAGTTAGAATGATGTGCATTTATTTATGCAGGTAGACAGAGATGATTAAATATGATTACCTATTTAAACATCATCTTCATCTCACATAGTTCCAGCATTTTAATTGGAATTAAGACACATGAGACTGTGCCTTTTTGATTCATCAACAACTGCATCAAGTGTACTATCAACCATAAAGCTAAAGTTTGCATACTTCTAATCTCCTGAGAGATTTATTATTAAATCACTTCTAAACAACAGAGTGTAGGTCATTATTACAATATGGCATAGAATTATTGCATATGTCTTAGAGAAATAACACATAACAACAAATTTGGAAAGCCTTCCAATTATTGAAAACAATTCTCAAGGTGGAAGATAGCAACTGATAGAAAAAGTCAGGTGACCAGACAGAGACATGGAACTGGATTTTAATGGGCTTAGACTGTGGGGTTCCTTTGTTTGGGGTCCCTTCTCAGAGGCACCAGCTTAGGCTTTTATTTTGTATTTACTTATTGCACCAAGAGTAAAGCATTTTAAGGATCAAGATGTCTGAGACTCTGCTATGGAAGAGTCTCTCTGGTGCCAAGCTGGTGCCAAGCTGGTGAGGAAACCTGGTGTGGCTGTGTGAGTGTGAGGGTGCAGGTGCAAAAGGGCCTCTGTCTCAGCCCAGGTGGTGCCAGTGTGACTGCCAGAGTGGCTCCTGGACAGCTGGACAGGGCACTTTCCTTAACACATAAGTCCACTGTCAGGGCTCAGCTAAAGGCAGGTTTACACAGACAGGTCCACTGCCTTCCTGATACCCTTGCCTGGGCATTGGAACAACCCCCAGCTCGTCCTGCTTGAGGTTTGCTAGCAAACTGCACAATACACCAGTTTAGAGAAAGCAAGGTACTTTTGCACTTCAACAGCCAGCAGCAGGCACAGGGGCTGTGAGCCACAGATGTACTTCTCCAGTCAATGCTGAGAACCTCACTCATCCCAGCTAAGGCAGCCCCTTGCAGTAGCTGTTTTTATGGGACATGCATTTTTTTTATGGGCAGACTGTCAAACCCACTCAGCTTCTGCCACTGAGACCCCTCCTACCTCTGGCAGCTGACACCCCTGGGGTGCCCATGCCCTGGGTGGGCCCTTGTTGCTGACACCAAATCAACTCACACTAACCTCACCAGTAGCTGGCACTGGTCTTTGCAGTACTCACTTGCACAGAAGAGATGAGATGACATAAAAAGAGAGTTAATAAAGGATTTCAGAAGACAAGAGAGATGATCAGATGCAGGAAATGGTCAGAAAAACGTACCTACATGCAGTGTTTTACATGGAGTGGGCACCTTTTACATCCCTGATCCCCTTCCCTTAAATATTCCCTTAAAAGTTTTGCAGAGCTTCACAGACCTCCTAAAAATTCCCAAATCCTCAAGATCATCTTATTTTCGCTTTGTTATCAGTTGCAAAGGCCACATGGCCTTCTCTGAAACTCTGTCAGGGATTTTGTAAAGGTTTACCAACAACCGCCTCTGGACTTACAGACTCTGACATTATTTCTGTTATCCCCTGCTGTCTAATATGTTTATGTCTCCCTGTGTTCTTATTTAACACTGCCCCACTTACTGCCCCTTTTGCATTGAAAAAAACCCATGATTATCAGACAACCTCAATGAAGCAGATGCTTTCCCCTACAACCTAATTTTACAGCCTTATTTACTGAATTTCAGATTACTCATCTACCGTTTGGCTTCCACCTCTTACAATAATGCTCAACACAAAGCCCCAAAGGAAAATAAATTTTTGTTCAGCAGAGGAGACAGTTGCACCTGTCCCTTCATGACCAACCAAGTAGCTTCCCCATCACCATCCACCCAGTTATTATTCCTGTTTTCCAACCTTTCCACAGTTTATTATTGTTTCTCAGTACTCAGACCAAACAGACACATAGTCTGTCAGTATTTCAATCTGTTATGCAAACACTGATATTTATCATTGGCTAATTTACTTGAAAAACAAAGGAAGCATCATTTTTCTCTATTTCTATAGGTATTTTCTTATATCCCATTAACAAGGAAATACCAAAGGATCAGACTTAACAGTCTCAGTTTTCTGCCTACAGTTCCTTTGTACCTTTTTCCCTTCACATGTGTCAACCATAGGCTCACTTAATGAACTCCATTTTTACCTTATCTCACCCAAACGCTATACCACCTTTCTGAATCCAAGACTTCTGTTTGAAATTTCGTTCACTGTTTAAACTATTTTTATCCAGTACTCTCAAATTATCTTACCTTAATTTTCTTCTTTCCAATAGAAAAGTTTAGAGAATACCATATATAATCCATGAATTAATGCAATGAAATACACCTTGCAGAAGAGGTATCTCGATTTAGTTATTTCAGTAGACTATCTGTTTTGTTAATGCTGTCTTTTTTACTGTACCCAACCTGATTTTACAGGAAAGTCATTTCTCTCACTGATTTGACAAGTCAGTCTTGAAACAGTGCTGTTAATTACTCTGAAACAAAAAAAAAAATAAAATGTCTTTATGCAGTAACACTGTAGAAGCAACATGATGAACAATAGTAAAAGAAAAACAAAATCACTGAAACACTGTTTATATAAGGAGGTAACTGTACAGCTAACATGAAAGTAATTTTGCATTAAGAATTGTAACATATTCCTGAGTAAGACATTTTGAAATTCATATCTTAAGTTATTATACAATGATTGCTCTAGTTAACATGCCCCAGTTCCATATCTTTGCTTAGGAAATGGTCTAGGGCTTGCTTTGTTTTATTTCTTTTTAACATCAACAGCTACCATAAGAATGATAGTTCAGTGGAACAGCCATGTTAACTCATTGCTAAGTCAGGGAAAAGGAAAGGATATTTATACATCTGGGTCCTTTCTGTTATTTCCTACAATCTTGGTCTTATTCATCTCATCAGACTTCTCTTAATCAAACACAACATCCATCTGGACAGCATACTGAAATTCTCTTTAAATGGCATCCTAAGTATAAAAAAGTAGGATACCGTGGGTACAGCTTACTTATTGCAGAATAAGAATGGCAGCCAACATATATTCACATAGCTCATGTAAAGTGAAAGTCAGAAATAACCATAAATCCCACAACTAACTATAGTTTTAGGGTTTTTCCTCTCTAATTCCTTAGCTGAAAAATGTCATAAATAGTATTTTCCTCCTTAACATTAAAATTTTATGAACACAAAAATGTTATAAAGCCTTTGTTAACAGAAAATTGAGAGAGTCAAACATATTATTTTAGATACTGTTTTAAGGACCTTAAATTATCCCAGATATTCATGTTGGGCTGGACATATGATATCCAGAGAAGATTTTTGTTCTTCAGTAATAACTAATGGAGTTCAGACCTGGCAAGGCACTTAGATGTTGCTAGATTTCTACATTCAGTCATGGATATTGTACTCAGTGTCTCATGGATCAGAGGTCATAGTCACGCATGGGTGAGAACACAAGTGTTCCTATAAAATCAGAGCTTAAGAAAAAAAATGAAACGTAGAGTTTGAGAAAAAAATTGGTTTACATTTATTATTTTTTGAGGCAAAGGAGTAAAACTAAAGGAACAATCCGATCACTCTTACGTGCACAAATATTCCTTAGCATGCACAATTAAATATTCTTATCAATAAAACTTGTTACTCAAGTCACTGAATATGCTATACTCATCAGTACTACAGTCAATAATCATGTACCTGATTTGCAGGTATTGACTACAATTTTGACAAAATTGTGAAATGAAGAGACATAAAGACAAAATTAATCTTCAATTTTATTAATATAACTTATTTCCATACTAAAATTATGCCAGCCATTACATGATCAACTACTCTAGTTTTCTAAATTATGTTGTTTTAAGTGTTGCATACTGTTTCATATAAATATTATAGATTTTTTGTATAACTTTTAATTTTCTATAATCCCATTTCCAAATGAAAACTGTAAATCTCTCTCTGCTTTGTAACTTGAATATGTTTTAAATCAAAGTCAGAAGTCATAGTAATGCAAAACTCAGACTCAGGCTAGAGATTTTCTCACTAAAATATGAGTGTGTTTGTTAAAGCTTTCTCTTGACCTGTCACTGGTCTATACCAAGGAACTTCAAAAGTCTATCCATTTTAATGTCATGAAATGGTCTCCTAGTATTCAGGAGAGTATAAAGTTATAGAACCAAAATTCCATATTCTAGTTGCAAACTCAGCAAGAATTTGAACTGTAATCTTCTTAAGAACAACAGTTACTGCGTAATCTGATTAGCTGCTCTTTGTTTGTTGGGTTGTTGGGGGTTTTTTAACTTTCCAATTTAAGGATTTGGAAGAATACTCCAATCTTTATTTATAAATAATCCATGAAAAAACAATCACAGCAATGAAAGATGAAGTAAAAATCCATTTGGCTAATCCTTCCACAGTCTTGACATTGTTAATAAAAGCCATCAATTGCTTTTCTAATATACCAACTGGGTAATAATAATAAAAGAAGTTCAGTATTTGGTCACAGTGCTGTATTACCAGGTCAGCATAATGATTCTTGCTAGTCATGAAAGAAAAGATGAATCATTAGAATAAAGGAAATCCATACATTAAATTTCCATCTGCTAAAATAGATTAATTTAAATATATATGTATATGTATGTATGTATGTACGTATGTATGTAGATATTTAATCTAAACACACAGCCATGGTGTTCAATAAGTTCAACAAGCTTAATATGTACTTAGCATTGATATTTTTATTCGGATTTTCTCTTTTATCAGAATTATATTCAATAGGGATAAAAAGGTTAGGTTAAATTAGAATAAACTGTTTTTTCTCTCCCCATCCAAGCAGATCTAAGTCTCTTGATATTTCTCTATATCCTTTGACATATGTCCTGGTTAGAAATAGTGCTTCTTAAGAATCTGACGTACCAAGGTTTTGTAAACTAGATATAAGTGGTGAAAGCATAAGAAACACCTCAATTATGTAAGGATTTGATTAAATCTTAGAAATATGAGAGTTACTGTACCCTGCATCACCTCAGAAACTTTATCAATGATTTGGATTTTTTTTCTGGAGAGCAATAAAACATTCTAAGATGACTGTGACATAGTTGCTAATATCTGTACTGCAGCTGAAGCACAGTTTTGAGCCAAAAATATCAATGGGGTTTGTATACATATGCAGATACTTATGTGCATGTATACATATGCAGATACTTATGTGCATGTATACATATCCATAGATATATTGGTATACATACATATGTTTCAGTATAGACATATAGAGACATATATAGGGTTTTGTTGTTGCTTTATGGGTTTCGAAGTCTTTGGGGTTTTGGTGTGTGGATGTTTGGGGCTTTTTTGTGGGGGGAATTGTGGTTGTTTGTCTGAGTTTTTTAATATTGTTAATTGGCTTATTTTCTTTCCAAATAAGAAATTATGTACATAGTGATGCAGAGCTGCATTTAGTGACTTTAATGAGTTTTTCAGACTTACTGGGTGATACAATAATAAAGTATCTTGAGAAATTTTTCTGAAATGCCAGAGGTGTGACTCTGATACAACAGTCATAGTTAGGACAATGTCAATGTTATAAAAAAAAATTGATAATATAGGCTTAGCCTTCATTTTCTACTCACAGCTTGCTGAATGTATACCAATAAGAATAAGGACCAACAAAGTGGGAGGCAATACTCCAATGTTAATGATGCCGTAATTTGGAAATATAGTATAGAGCATTTATTCTGTTTCCATTTTGCTTGTAAGTGCATCTGATTGACCCCAAAATATATGGTTATCAAATGCCTAATGGTCACCAGAGACTTGAAAACCTAAATTGCTTAGGTCTAATGAAGATAAATCACATTCTAGACACGGATACATACTACAAACCAAAGGAAAAATGACAGAGATGTTGTTGCTAGGCAACTCATCAACTTATCTCACCATATAAAACATATGTTTCCTATGATTTTATTGTATATGTAGCCAGAAAAAGATGGGGATGGAGGGGCAAGGGGACACACATTAGTATCCTCTTTCACTGGATACTGAATTATTACTACATTACTGAATTCACTGAATTCAGTATGTTTAATATAAATTAAACTGAATTACTACTGCACTGTAATATATCAGAAAACAACATCTGTATTAACTAATTAATTTTACTATGTTCTTAAATATAAGACCTTAATTCTTTTTTATGGCTTTTGGATATAAAACAAAGTAAGAAAGCATAATCACTGCTGGTCAGTTTTAAAAAGTTATATTGCACATTTTTAATTGAATAATGATGCTCTCTTTTGCTATTTATTTTGGTAACAATTTTCTTGATACAGTGCCAATGATTTTCTGTAACAGGATGAAATTGCATTTTGTCTCAGTTCAAACAGTAAGAATAAAGGATTCAGCTTTATCACCATTTATTCTGTATGCAACCAACTTATAACAGATTTTTGTTTTCTGTTTTATCCTCTTTCTCCTCTTATACAATAGGTCTTTGATTGCTCTTGTTACACAGAGGTTTTCTAAGTGCTATACAAGTACTGCATAAGCTTCATAATTGAGATTTATTTCTAACAAAGTAAAATTGAATTACCATTAAGAGAAGTGTATAGAGCTTAATGATATTCTAGTAAAGCTCAGAAACCCATCCCATAACAATTATTTCCCTAAGAACACCATCTCTTAGATTTTCTTGGTTGTGTACATCACCGATTAATGCAGACTCCAAGTAGAACGAAGATTATTTACAGTAAAAGCAAATGTCATTTTGCATTCCATTCCACTTTGGTTCTTTGTTTCAGAAACCACTTTAATGTACTTTGTTCCTGCATTCTCACATAGCTACTTGGTGACAAGAATAAAGCTATAGGAAGACATCTGCACACGCACTATAGTGTAACAAATACATTGAATTTAAAATTAGTTCAGCAGTGCACTTGATACTGAAGTGCATGTTCTTTGATACTGGCCCTGATTGTCTTCTAGACAGTCTTCTATGGCATTTATAATAAATATTCAACATGCTTAAAATGCATGAGGAATGTATCTTAATTTTACACAATCAAGACTCAGACTTTCAGTTTTCCTCACAGCTAATGGTGAGATAGGTAATTGGGAAAATCCTAATTTAGTAGCCTCAAGATCAATGATACCACATATACTTTCAAGAATATTAAAACTAAAATAAAGATCAAGCATTCAAAGAATCATTATTTTTTGATTCATTTTGACATTCATTGCTTGCCATCATTTAGGTGACTGAACAATTAAAAAGTTTACAATAACTAAAAGTAAAATACTACTCAAAGGTTGATTTAATGCTAGATCCAACACGGGGTAAGAGAATATGTAGAACCTCCTGTAACTTAAGTCCCAAGGCTCTCTAAAATAGCTACTTTTTTTTCCATTTTGAATCTGAAAAATATAGGATTCATTGTGTTTCCCTGTGATTTTGTTTTCCCTTCTGCATCTGGCTTGAAACTGTGTTTAATAATGTAACTATAACTTCCTATGCTACATTTTACTCCAATGTGATGCTGCACAATACTTTATAGCATGCTTTAAATTTGGGCAATGCTGTAGTGGTCAGGTAGGTAGACTAAATTATCACTGTAGGTCCCTTCCATCTGGAACTATTCAAATAGCACATGTATTGCATTGAAACTCCATGAAAAGTTTATCCACTAAAGCCTTAGATTCTTCATCAGAACTAAAGGAAAATATTGGGAAAACATGGCATATTGTATTGACTGTCCCAAGCTGCCAGCTCTATGTATTTCTTTCCTTTCTCTACTACTTTTAAATGGAGTTCTTAGTGCTCTGCTTAGGAGTTACCCAGGGCTCAAAATAGAAACGCTATATTTTCTTTTAAGTTGTCTGATTCTTCCATTTTTTCTGTAAAATATATATCAGCTTTGGAGACTAAACTCGGATTGTATCAGGTGTACAATATCTGTCACAAATAAGACTCAGAGGGTCAATTTTTTTCTTTGTAAGTGTATTTCAGAGAGATAAGGTAATGGATGTGGGGTTTTGGGGAGTTGGTTCCCACCATGCCAGTGAAGGCATGAAATTTATGCCTCTTTGCTTTGGTGGAACAGGGTCTTTTTGAAGTCATGGGTTCTTTGGTTTGACTCAGTTATACACACTGGAAAGAAGTACATTTTGACAGGATTCTCTGTTGCCTTTTGCTGAGGACAACATAAGGAATACTCATTGCTTTTCCAATATCTCAGCTTTCATAGCTGAGAATATGTCTCAATGTAGCAGAAATACAAGATGGGCAAAGATGAAGAGCAAAGAGGTTCACACACTTTTATCCAGCAAAGATTACTTTCAACTGTAAACAAAAGTCCCATCATCCTGGACTTAGTCCTAATTTTGTATTAAGTGGTCACTGGATACAATACAAACAAAAAATCCTACAAGGAATGCCTTTTTCTAAGACATACTCAATGATTCTCATTTGTTCAAACATTCCTTAGCTTTTTGATTTTATCCTTATAACATATGGAGATGAAATCTGTTGAAAATTTCACACAGTGGGGTGCAGACCTCACCATATGATAATCTTTTATTTCTACTATGCTTTTATAATCAATGAGATATTTAAAGTTAAAATTCACAATATTATTACTGGAACCTAACTGGGTACCACCAAGATGAAAGATCAGGGGTTTTGAATTATGCCGTATTACAAGCAATTTAAGAATCTACTGATGGCTCTCCCTGCTTTCCTTTGCTGGCTAACTTAACAATAAAACAGGAATTAAGAAGAGATACTTAGAAGTGAAGTGTTTAGAGTGTCTTTTAAATATGGCTTTAATGCTTAATTAAATATTTCAATAAAATTCAGATATTAGAGGAATATTCACATATATTTATGCTTTCAATATTGACATGAACTATAACACATCAAAACAATTGAATTTATACACTGAAAAATGGCATAGAACAAAGACTGCAGAAAACCTGAAACTTCTGTATCTTTAAATTTAGAACTAGGCTTTGTGGTTTTAGATGGATTACGGTTGCACCTTCAGAAAAAGCTTATTCTTTCTGTAGTAAGAAATAGCAAGAGGAATTATACAGAAGTAAGATATTTTTAACATTTTTATTGCTGAGGCAAGTAGGTGACATAGTTGTGTTAAACAATGTAATAGTACTGTGGAGAAAAGGCTTTGTGAAAAGCTTCATTTCTGTGGCCATGTACGGTAATAGCCCTCTGGAGGCTGCAGCCTTACAGGCCACAAAAGAGTTGGCACATATTCGTTCATAACAAGCTAGATATATAGTCAAAAGAACAATATTTCCCATAAAATATTTTCATAAAGATTGTGTTTAATTTACTGTATTGGTACTGGTGGTGAACAATGTAATTCATATTTAAATATTTTTTAAAATATTTTTCTTTTGTCTTCTGCCTAGCATCTAAGTTGAAAGTTTTCTTGTTAAAGCAGCTATAAATATTCCAAAATAAAAAAAATCTATCATCAGTATGTTAATTATATTATTACCACTGCAATATTATTTAATTCTTTATTTTTTTGATTTAAAAGATCAGATGTTTATCTGAGATTGTCAAGCAATAATAATGTTGGTATCATAAAGAGCCTTGGACTGTTAGACACAAATAATTTATAATAATTTTTAATAAAATAGGTTTTAGTACATCTGTAAGGTCTCAACAGATATTTAGACTGAAGCTTTTATTATTATTTGCCATTTCTAGAGAAAATTTGTGGTTTTTTTTCTTGTAGAAAGTTAAAAAGAAAAGTTTATGTTATACCTTTTAATCATTCCCCTTTCTCTAAACATACCCTCTCACCCCCATACAATGAAATCAGACATTTTCTTTTAAGTCTTACAAGAACAATTTCTGGTAGGAAGAAATTAAAATCTCTTGGACTGTACTTCAAGAGGGATCAGTGTTTCTGACAAAGGAAGACATGCCTCCCAAATATGCTTCTTTAATGCTCCAAAACAGTCCAACTGGAACTACAAGAAAATAAAACGCTTTGTAACACAGTTTCACGGTTGGAATTGCAGTTCCTAATTATTGACCAAAAAATTAATTTTAGGGACAGATATATGAACCAATTAGGACACAAAAGCAGTTAAGCCACTCCATTCCTTGAATTTTACCAAAAAGGGAATTGAGATCAACAAGTAAGAAGATAGCTGGCTATTCAGTTACAACCAAAGATACGTAGATGCCGGTATCATTAGCACTGCAGTATATTGTGTCTTCTAAATTATTCAACAAGTTTGAGGGATGATTTTAAGGCTGGGGAGAAAGCATTGGTCTGACATTGCATATCCTAAGTTCAAATATTTGAAACTACCTTCCTTTTATTAGATTTTGCTTGCCTGCATGTGTGTTTGTTTTAATTGGAAGAGAAGGCTTAATCTCAAGTTATTCATAAAACTTCTACTTGAAAGAAATGTAATCTTCCTTCTCTACTGGTTTTCTGTTTATTAATGGGGGCTACATATCCTTAATATTATATGAACTGCCTAGTTGAAAGATCCAAAGACAACACTTTGAGCACAAGATCCAGTTTTCAACAATTACTAGGGAATAAAAGACAGATGATCTTCAGCTGTATTCTTTGTGGGAAAATCTATATCACCAAGGGGATGTTTGGAACTTGATGACCATAGACTAAAATAAGCAAGCTAAATATAATTTTCGTTTACTCAGTATTTCTCTTACCTGTGTTAATAGAATTTTTTTTCACCTCATCAAAGCTTCCTTGGCAGAAATCCTTCACTGAGGCATGCTGTACAAGTAAATTATACAGTTTATATCTTTATAATGTAAAAAAAAAAAAAAAAAAAAAAAAAAAATCATCTATTTGGCATCTCTTGTATCCCACCATGTAATTGTCCACATTTTCCTCTAAATTGCTCCAGGGTTAAAGTTCCCTGCTTTGTTGAGGTTGTGGAAATTTGTGTTGTCAGACAGATTGCCAGTAAGCAGGCTTAGACACATTAGAACTCTTCCAGCTGCCCAGTAATCACAGACTGTTCAGCATGGAAACACCCAGGAATTTCCTTTTCCTCCACTGTGGCCACTGAACACATAATGTCTTCCTGATGCAATTGGCTGGACTAGGCATGATTTCTGCTGCTCAGACTCCAACCATTTTCACTGCAGGCTCATTCCTAGTTAAAGAATAATGAGAATGAATTTTGTCTGTCACTGAGAAATCCTATATATACAATTAATGAACTGGCCAGTAATTAATATTGAAACTTTCAGCCACAGGAGATATTGAAGAGTCAAGAATAATCTCAAACATATAGTTTATGTGGTTGCAATAATTATGTAAATCTAATCACAATATTTCAAATATTCACACAGAATCTATTCCAGCTTTAATAAACCTTGAATTTGTTTTGCTCTATGCTTTTAATGCTTGAATTTAAAGTACTGTTTGATGGCAAAACATTATGAAAATATTGTTGTGCAATATACATTACAACTTTTTGTCTGTCTAAAGTTGACATTGCTATATCTTTCAAAACATAATTCATCATAATGACATTTCATAAGATATTAACAATTCAAAAAGTACTTTATGGCTCACAAATGAAATGTATGCTGAATGATGGGTTTGTAAGAGATGTAAAGGCCTATTCTTCACTGTGGTGCTAACAAGAAATAGAAAAATGTTGTGTTATCAGTAACTAATTGAGTCAGCCACAAAAAATTACTCTTACAGCCATTGTTATTTTTATTGTGATATTGTTAAATATCACCTTAAGAATTTTGTAACATTCTGCTTGGTTTACGAATAATATTTTTTCTATTATATTCTATGTGTATTTGTATATAGCATTCCAAATGTCATTTGTTTGTACTACTTCTCTGATCTTCCTTTTATTCGTCTTAACCTGTATGTATTCAATTCTGTCATATTTTGTAAATACATTATACCAAAACAAGTTAAAAGAAAATAAAACACTGGTTTTTATTTATTTATTTTATTATACATTTTATTTATTTTGCATAAGAAGCAAAATTTTTAGTTGTCCTTAAATCAATTTTTATGGACTTGCCTAGTGTGACACCAGTTTAGATCACATACAGACCTCTGAGAAATATGTAAATCACATGATAATGGCCATAGAAAACTTGTTTTTCAACTCATTTCTGGAGAGCCCTTCCCCCTTCAAATGTAGATTGAAGCTCTCTCAATCAGCCCTGCAAACACATGGGCTAGAATCCTTTTGTCCTTCCTAGACAGATGAAGCCCATCCAACCCTAGCACACCTGATGCTGCAAAAATTGCCCCATGATCAAAGAACCCAAAATTCGACTGATGGCTTCAACCCTTAAGTCACTTCTTGGTAAGGTGGGTTTTGCTGTTCCTTTCATCATTCACCCCTGCTGCCAAAGGAACTGAGCAGAACCACCTGTGCTCCTGTGCCATCAGCCAATCAGCACAGAGCCTTGAGGCTCTTTTTAATTATCCTGGCACCCTTCTTGTCAGTCTCATCCCTGCCAACCTGGACAACCAGCAGTGGGTAATAATCAGAGGGATGAATTAGTTCAGGGAATATCCTGGTAAGATACCCCAAGAGGGTGAGCACTGCTTGATCAGCTCCTTTCAATCACCTCCAAATGACCCTATGACCACCCTCTGCTCACCTGAATGGCTGGCAAAAGGGTGGATATGAAATAATTTTCACAAATATATACAAACTCTAATAGTTTCCATGTAATCAAGCCATTTTCAATAATGAAAGAAAAAAGAAATTCTGAAAAAATTTCTGCATTCAAGTAGTTGGAAATGGTATGAAAGCTAAAGGTGATTTTGAGAAGGAGTAGCTACAACTCTTATAAATGTTTTAATAATGAAGACCCACCACCACAACAATAGTAACAGCTGGTATACATGGCATAAAAACACTGCAGAGGGGTGGGTCTGATCACTTAGAGCAAATGGGTGCTAACAAAATTTCTTAGATAGCTTTCTTTTAAATTGTCATATGTTCTTCAAAAAATATGATTTATATTTCCATGGTTATTGTATATGATGGACAAGTATAAAGATGATGGACAGTATATTGCATATGTAAAATCAGAGTTGATCTTATCAACATAAACAGCATGTAATTTAGTTAATGTGTTCAAAGAATATCCTTATTGACAGGCCAAAAATACACAATTGCATCTATTGCTCTTTCTGTTATTTTTCTAATTATTCAAAGGAAAGGAAGATATTAATAATTCATGGCTGTTTATTGTTCAAGGCAGAATGATATCTGCTAAGGATCCAGTTTCAGTGTCTCAGTATTTTAGGATTCCTGAACAATCTCATATTTGCAAGTTTTTATTGCTTTTACTAACTAAAACTCATTCTCTACTAAAGAAATTATCTATGGACGTAACTGCTCATGCATGAAGCCACAGCTTTTTCCATTTACTTCAGTGAGTAACAGATGTTTGCATTTTGAGTTTTGACATTGTACAGAAAGATAAGTAGAGGTCTTGACTTTCACAAATCATATCTATTAAGCTTTAGCTTAAAGAATCAACTGTAATATGTCCACTGCAACAACTCCATCCAGAGCTCTGTTTACATGGGCTTTTTTTGGAACATAATCTATAAACTAACTTCAAAAGAAATATAATCACATATCCACTAAAATTTCTAATTGTTTTCCAATCTTTATTTGCAAGTTTTTGTTGCTTGTGCTAACCTAAGCCCAGTCTGTACTAAAGATATTATTTGTGGACATAACTAACAAAACATTTAAGCAGTTTCAAAATCCGTGTTAAAAACAATGATCATTGATAACAGGGCATTTTAGAAATATTAATAAAAGCTTCTCCCACCAACCCCACAAAAGCAGCAACAGAGCTAGACAATCCCATTGTTTGCACTTTCCCAGTGTACAAAATTAATAAGGTAACTGAACACTGAAAGCTGATTTTCTGTACATTCAAAGAGTTTGCATGGTGTAGAATCTAGGGATTGCTTTTCTTCTCACAGAATTATAGAATCAGTGTTCAACTGAATTTGAATTTATTTTTTATTACATTACTTTGAAATTTAATCAGTAAAGAAAGCAAATTATTCCAATTTAAAGTGCTTTTATTCTGATGTAGGGGCTTCCAACTTAATTTTGTATAAAATATTAAGCACAATCACACCCATGACAATTCCATTATTTAAAAATGCATCCAGAAATGTTACATTTACTTGGATACTTTAGTGTCTTTCTTATATTGTGGCACCCAAAACTGCCCCCAGCACTTGAGTTGAGACCACCCCAGTGCAGAGCAGAAGGGACAATCCCCTCCCTTGCCTGTCTGTCGATGCTGTGCCTGATGTCCCCCAGGACAGGGTTGGCCCTCCTGGCTGCCAGGGCACTGCTGGCTCATGTTCAGCTTTCTGTTTGCTAGTACCAGTTTCTTCTCTTTCCTCCTTCCAAGATAGTTTATACCTCTATCAGTAAGCCTCCCTAGCTCCTTTGCTAGAGCTCTTTTTCCTCCTGTGAAAAAGGCCCATTCTGTCAGCTGTCAATAGATCATCCCATGGTCAAAATCCCAAAATTTTTCTGATGACACCAACCTTGGAGCCACCAAGCTCCAGCGAGCATTGAACTGATGAATCTATCTATTCCCATCAATGTCATTCCTTTCTAATAGATTGATCAAGACGAGTTTCAGTAAACTTGTTCTTGGAAATTACGAAATATCAACCAAATTAGATTGAAAATAGAAACGAAAACACTGCCTCAATTACTTTAGTAGAATTAAGTGTTTCTCTAATCTGATATTCTTCTCAACTGATATTCTAGACCATATTAATTTCTTTTCTACATTGTTAGCAATTCTTTCTAGTTATATTATATTTTAAATAAATCTAAAAACAAAGAAAATGTGAAACCATAGTCAAAGTAGGATATTTAGTGTACTTTTCCCCCCTGTTCCTTGTATCAGTTACCAAACCTGAATGCAGTGCATGGAGAGAATTCTGAAGAAGAATATTGCCTTGAAGCAGAATCTGGAAAATTCATCACTTCTAAGTTTCCTGAAATTTGTTGCATTGCTAGGATTTTTTTTTAACTGATTTTTTTCTCAAAGATTCTAACATACCATCCTGAAACAAGTTTGAAGAAAATTTAGCTCTGTAACATTTCAGCTTAGGTATCATCAAAATTACTGACCGCTTCAGATAAATTTCTCCAGATAGTTTTCTTTGAATCAATTTCATTTTTTCCAAAAGGCTGCAAGAAGAACAACTATTGAATTGGAAAATCAGGAGGAAAATGTGAGATCATTCAGGAGAATGCATGTTTAAGATGTGAAAGACTCATATTTTCTATGGTAGAAGAGAAAACTGAAGCCAGGTTTTTGCCATGCTAGAAGACTAAGTTTTAAGGAAGATGACAAAGGCTCTACCAGCCTTTGATTCAAAGCAAATGATTGAACTTCCAGCCATTCTTCTATTTTTTTCATTTCCTTTATTGTTTTACTTTGGATATTCCACTAAACCTACAGGAAGATAGGGAAAATAAAACTAGATATATTTATTTTACTCTTTTAATCAAAAGCAAACTTTTCCACTCTCTTTTTTAGGGTAAACTTAAGAGAGGAGTTAAAAAAATAATATAAAAATTTAAAAGTTCAACTAATAAAAAATGCTAAAACATACCTCCTGTATTCTTTAAACAAAATTTATTCAACTCTTACACAAATAAAAAATCAGATTCTGTAAAGAATCATATATCTTTTGCATCACACCTCTGTCTGTAAACCCTATAAAAATGTTAACTTTGGTTTCCCATCATTTACCTTGAATGAGTAATTTACTAAGAAAAAGTGTTCTTGGGATAAATGAAATCTGTTGCTAGTACACTTAAAGTATTATATGTCCCATGTCATATGCTTTTCACAAAAGAAAAAAAAAGAATCTTCATAATTTTTTTTTCTCAAAAGCAGGAGTGTAAATTATGTATTGTGACCATGAAACATCTTTATGGATGTTATCCACAGAGGTAGCACCTTTTATGGATGTATGACAATACAGAGGTTGGTTTTTTTTTTAAATTTAGTGAAAGCAGATAC
This sequence comes from Nicator chloris, assembly GCA_013400495.1. Classification (NCBI taxonomy): domain Eukaryota; kingdom Metazoa; phylum Chordata; class Aves; order Passeriformes; family Pycnonotidae; genus Nicator; species Nicator chloris. The sequence goes on from WAAE01001438.1 coordinate 21,241, forward strand.
ATAAATAAATTATTGGTGTTTCTTAGAAATACAGTATGTGTTGACAGGCCAATTAGTTTACTGTAAGAAAGAATTTTCCATCACTTTGTTTAGTATGATAACCACAGTGATTTTGAAGATGTGTTCCAATAACATATTTTCAGTTCATCTTGGCCAATAAACTAGGAAGATTAGAAAACAGCAGACCATAAAAACATAATTTAAGTAAACTGTCTGGAACTGACATATTTAGGACATACTGAATAAAAGTATCGTAAAATTGAAAATATAGCCTGACAGGAACCATCAAAAGTCATTTTTTTCTTTTAATCTCCTTCATTTAGTTCAGATATTTTGTATTTCCTGCTCTGTAATATGTTCTTCATTTTCTGAAGTTTTAAAGAAAACACATAGGAGAACAGAAAAAAAATCAAATTAATGTAAACTAGCACTTTTTCTTATCACAGCTAATAAGAGATGCTTATTGTGCTTAAGTGAATAGAATCACCTGTCATCCCATAAATGCATGCACTGACTACCAGTGCATCACTGATAATTTATCTATGGCACAATGACTGTGACAATCCAGTTTTCTAACAGAAGACGTAAGAACTGGATGGTTACTTCCTCATCATCAAAACAGATCTTTTTAGGTTCTCCCAACTAAAGCAAATCCATTCCAAAGTTTTTTTGTGCCTCTTAACAATGATGGTCCTTTATTAAAGCATTCCATTGTTCTAATACCCAAAAATGGGAAACTGACGTATTTTTATTTATTCAGTAGCCTTGTTAAAGGTTTTGTAAACCTCATGGCAAAACTCCCCCTCTAAGCTTCAGAGTTTTTAATCATTAATTTGACCCCTCACACACAAACCCCAACATTTACAGACCATATTTAAACAGAATCAGAACACTCACCTTCAAAAGAGAGAAAATCAGTAAAATAAGTAAAATAATCCATATGTAAATTAAAAAAGTGTTATTATCCTAATATCATATTGATGATTGAATTATAAAAGGTATAAATATGTAAAAAGACATAAAGGTAGAAATAAATGTGGATATCTTTCCAAACCCATTGAATCATTAGTATTCATCTCAATTTAAAGCTGTGCTACCAGAAAGAGTTATTTAAAACTAACCTGTATTTCAGCGGCAGTCAGAGAAATGGGTTTAAGTTTAATTTAGAAGGAGCAGTTTAAACTTGAAAATTAACTATGGGATGCCAGTTTCCTTGTTGACTTGCATGAGACAATGCAATAGGCACAAGGTGACAGAGCAAAAAATTCAATTAAATATAAAAAAAAGATTGGATGTGGCACTCAGTGCCATGATTTAGTTGATTGAGGAGATTTGATGTCCTATGTTGAACTTGATGATCTTAAAGGTCTTTCCCAATCCAGTTCATGCTGCCATGCTGTAAAGAAAAGCTTATTTACACTGTGAGTGATTAAACATGGACCAGCTTCTTTAGAGATGGAGTGAAATCTTGCCTTTACAAAACTCAAAGTTCAGCCCAAAAAGTCAAAGGGAACTCTGGCTCTAGCTTTGAATTCAGCCCTTCTTTGGACAAGAGGTTGCCCTAGATGATCCCCCAAATACAACAGCAAGATGTATCTGCCTGCTATATTATTTTTATGGTTCTAGGTCTGAAATGGTGAGGTTACTCCTATTTCAGTAATACTTTTGTTCAAACTTTAAAGCCATTGTCTGTTTCAGAAAACCTGATTTTAATCAAATTACATCTAACCTAAAAAAGATCCAAACAAAGCCAAAGAACGGGCATTTGTCAGACGGATTGGCAAAGTTAATAACTTGTTACAATGATTTACTGATGTTGTTTTTGGGTATAACAAAACTAGGATGAAAAAGGTGGGTTCAGAAGAACAAAGAAACATTATAAAAAACACCAAATTCTCAAAAGAGGAAAAAAGTTTATTAAGATTTTATGAACTTCAAAAGAGATTATATGAGGTTCAAAAACTGTTAGCCCATGTACATTTGACTTTGATCATATACTACATTCTGCCCAATTATATTTTTTTTTGGTTATCTACATCAAATCATAACAAAGTGCAGTGCACATCAAGCAGATTTTGACCTTTAGTTCACCTGCATCTGCTATGTAACAAAGTGCTTTTTTAGCAGCTTGCAGTTCCAGAATTTTTCATAGATTTCAACAACAATTCATGTGCTGAAGAAAGACAGGGACAGTCAAGTAGGTATAAGATGTAAAAGGCCTAGATTCTTAAAAACATGTTGTAAAAATTAGAACCCTAAAGACCGCATTAATTATTCATTAATTTCTGCTTCCAGAACCAGACATGTCCTCAGAGATGCAAAGTGCAGTACAAAATTTAAAAACAGCTTTCAAACTGGAAATTTGTCTGCTTGTAAGTATTTAAGGCAACTCTTAAAATCACAAAATCTAGTGTAATTCAGGCTTTTAAACACAGTGTTGAAATAAAGATGCTAATTTCAGCTGGTAAGTGACCTCTCACTAGCATACATAAAAGTTTGATTATGGCCCTGGATCCCAGTGTATTGTACCCAGACACCTTATATAATCCTATCAGTCTTGAATTTACCAGCACTTCCTCCCTATCAAGTTCTAAGCAGTTGAATTTTTTTTTTTTAAGTATTTTCTCAAAAGCATTTACAAGAGTGGAAAGTTAAAAAGCCCTTTGATTTGTTATTTCTTTTTCAGTGAACAAAGAAACAAATTGAACTGTTTCCCCAGGGATTTGTGTTGTTTCTACCTACAACACATCTGCTTTGTGGCATCCTCAGTTTGCCACTTTGCTTCTCGCCTACCCTGTGTCTATTTCTGGTTCCTTCTATGCCCTTTTCCCACCTATCAGCTTGGCAGGAGTGAACAGGAATTGCCAGGGTTCAAGTCAACCCAAGTCACCCCAGAATTCAGAAAGAATAAATGATTCCTGAGCTCCTGAAGAAGCTTTTCTTTCAATATGGTATATTTTTTTCTTTCTCCTCACCTGTGAAGTTTAAAAACTCAGAACCATATATTTGTTTTGAGCTCTGCAGTTCTGTGTCAAATTTTGTTTAAATTGACCAACAGGAAAAGGGTTACTAGAGAAAAGGGAATGACAGATGTACAAGTGATTGCACAATATCTTAATGAAATTGGGCTAAAAAGGAGAAGAAAAATGGATTTTGTGGATGTTCAAAATTGTATCTTCAGCACTCAAACTCCTAGGTACTTTGTAAAAAGTCTTTTTAAAGTATCTATGAATAAGAAATATCCCCTTTCAAGCCATACAAAACAGTCCAAGGGGACAAAAGTCAGTTTTATGAATTTCTGTTGTCTGAGAAATTCGAGCATGGTTTTTTTATAATTGCTCTGAGAGTAGAGTCCTTTTAAATCTTTTCAAAGTAAAAAAGGAGAAGAAAAGGAAAATGAATATTGCCTTTAAGATATTTTTTATACACATGGAATTGGTTTTGAATTACAGTTTTGCGTTTTGAGGGTTAAAATTCAGTGTTTTTTCCTGTAAGTTGAACTAAAGAAAGAAAATACATAAAATTGGGTAATGAACTGAATTTGAATCTGATACTAAAGATACTAAACCTGATAAATGTCAAACTTGTATGCAAAGTAAACAATTTTCTTATACAAAAATTCCCAGTAAATGTTTCAAATTAACATAAATCTAAGTCATCACTTTCAGAGTCCTTTTCTTCTCTGGAATCTGGCAATGGTCACTCCTAACACTGCCTTTCTCCATTTTTTTGTAAGTTGCTATTTGAATTAGAGTGCTTCCATAAATTCATGGAGTTTAGAGTTATATGTACTAACCAAGGATGGATTGTCTTAAGCTCTGAAGGTGAGGACATAAAGAGGACCTTCAGGCAATAAATTAATGCAACTACTATTCCCATTCCAAAATGTGATTCAGCTGAACTGAGATACTTCTCTGAAAAAAGAGAATTCCACACATCTTTGGCCAATACAGAGGCACTTCTTCAATTACTACAGATCTCCAGTTTAAGATTCACAAATGTCATGGATATACCTGGAAGCTTATTAGCAGCTGTATAGGATTAACATGAAACTAAATTATACCAGAGGCAAAGCATATTGTTGAGTACCTTTATTAATCTTCCACAAAGATGACTGCACTACTCAAAAACAAAAGCAATAAAAAAGTCATAGAATGCTATAGCTACTTTGACTAAAATCTTATTTAAGAGGAAGTTTTATCTTACTCGTCTAGTGTTTTTATAAATTGAATTTGAAAATATCCTAGACAGAAGGAGAAAAATCTTCCAGGCTAATTGCTGCACCTACACTTTTAGGTCATACTCAGGAGAATATAGACATTTTATTTTGTAACACTTAAGTTCTTTTCAATCATATCTAGCCAAAATACTGCCAGAACTTCAAAGAGAAAGAAAATCATATGTTAATTTATTCTATCACAGACATACTGGACAGAGGTTTCAGACTCTAGAGGTTCTTCCTTGTGATGAAGCTGTCAAAACCTTGCTAGAGTTTCTTCACCCCTAAAGGAAGGATGATGTCTCTGATAAAATCAAAACATATCTGTACTGTATAAACTTTGCTAAGGAAGCAGAAGGGCTTGGTGTTTTTTCAAATTTCCACCACATCATTCTTTGTGAAGAGATATGCAATTATTTGTTTGAATATTTATTAGGTCCCAAAATAATTGAAAGAAAGTCCAAATTGGATATGAAAAAAAAAAAAATCCAGCTTTGAAAAGTTGGAAATAGCAAAGTAGGTCTGTCAATCACTGTCTTGAAGTTCTTTAAAAGTACAGTACAAAACCCAGCAGTGGTTGCTTTTCATCTAAGTTTTTTTCCAGCACCTACCTGACTCTGAACATCTAATCACAGAATTAACTCAATGTCAGAATTATTTCTTAGTTTTTAGCCAATTTAGAAAACCTGGGAGGCAGCACAACTCTGCAATAACTCTGGCCTAAGAGAAAAAAAAAAAAGAAATCCCCCCCCTCCCCCAAATCCTGAATAATTATAAGACATTAAAACCCAAATCAAAAAAAAAGTAACAAAATCAGAACCTGATTCATTGGTCATGCCTCTGACAATAAAAAGGCATTAACTCTCTATTTTGCACAAGAAGCTAGTTTTTTTATGTGCACACATCACACATCTACTCTTATTCTGTTTGGAAATTAGGATGTATCTGATATTTAGATCTAAATATCATAGGTTTGCTGACATCTTTCTCAGGCTGTAAAAGGTTATCAACATTAGTAGTAGTACAATATATGCATGTAAAAAGTGTATGTAACAATGCAAACCTTTTTCTGCTCTTTCGTTTCCACTGCTGACTCTGATTTGCTTCCTTTTTTACTGTGCTACCTGTAAATCAGTTGTAAGTAATCCCTATAATTACAAATATTGTGTCCTTCACCTTTTTGAATACACCAGAGAGAAACCAAAACTCTATAATCAAACACAAATGTATAAGCATATGAAGAAAATATGCAAAATTTAAGCAGCCTTGTTAGGCACGTGTCATTAAAATGCTAATCTAAAAGAAATGGTGAAGTTAGGATTAAATGAAGTTGCTTAAAGCATGAATTATGCAGTCTGTCAAAGTCACTGTAAAGTTAAGAATTTCACAGGAATCAGTTTGAATTAATAATAGTATATACTTGACTTCAGCAGTTGTCCAGGGAAATAATGGTTTTGGTCTGAATGATTCTGACTGTAATTTATGGGTGTCAGAAGCAGACTGTCCTCAGCATATTCTGAAGTTACTGACTTATATAATACATACAGGAGGGTACTCAAAAACCTTAAAGCCAATGTATATGTTCTATGGCTCTTGTTGATCTACTGGAAATAGCAGGGATATAAAAAAAAAAAGTCCTTTTGGCATTCAATGGCAAAATGTCATTCAATGGCATTCAATGTCTGTCTCTTTTTTCATTAAAAATCCATATATGTAAATCAGAGGAGTTAGAATAACAGATAAAAGTAAAATGTCAGGTTTGCACCTTTTGTCACAGACATAGTCTTTTAGAAGAATGAGAATTTCAAAAATGATAAAATATGAATATTATGAATATGGGGCTGCATGGTGCAATTCCTGATGACCATTAATTTCCTGGATGATAGTTGCTGCAAATGAGTACCATAAACTATACATCTTTAGAAATACGACTTCAAGGTATGCATGGAATTAGGAAGGAGTTTTATGCACATTTGGAGTATCAGGACAGTGTATGCTATTTTTGTCTTTCTCAAGGAGCAAAGATACAATTTTAACTTACAGGAAAATATCTCCACAATAGCAAATGAAAAAAGACAATGAGGACTTGAGACTGACCAAATTAAGGTCCCACATATAAGTTATGTCACAGACAAACAGTACCTTTCCTGGGTGAAAAGATTTATTACTTTATCATCTACACTTTCTCAATAAGGTTACTATCTGAAATGACATGCTTTGTGAAAAATTCGTAACATTTCTAATTAACACCACTCAGAAAAGGAACAAATGCTGCAATATTAACTTAATTTCAGAGCTGATAATGTCATCAAAGTGAACTGTCAGGGGTTTACAGTCTTAAGCCTTGTCATCATCCTGGCATTGGAAAACTGTTGACTAGAAGTCTGAGACTGAAGATGGAATACAGGTGATTCATGAAGGAGTCAAAAACACAGCTGCGTGGTAATCAGCCAGCCAAAGAAACAACCAAACAGACAGTAGTGCAGCAAAAAAACCGTGCAGTTAAAATTTTAAAATGAAGTTTCAAATATTTCCTTGTAAAAATGAAAATTATTGGGATGGAGAGGTATTTTTATTTCTAATCAAAATATCAGGGAAGTGAATAAAAATCTTTTGTGATCACACTGAGCTGTCTTTCAATCACTCCTTTCTTAGGGTGTAAACATGTTTTCCTGTGCCTAACTCATGTGACACCAGTCTTTTAGTGGCATTCCAAAGTTGTCTAACATACAGCTATATTTACATAATTTATACCTTACTCCTTAAGGCTACTGGAAGATGGGGCTCCTTTGCATTCAGATTGAGTAGAACAAATGGTGAAAAGCTTAGATTAATCCTATTTTGGCTTTTAAATGACCTCAGTATAGTAGCAGTTTAGTTTAGGGAGGGAGTT
>WAAE01001439.1:5573-63422 GCA_013400495.1 Nicator chloris
TTTTGATTTCTGTCATTGCTGTATACTGCCCTGTCCCCCTTCCTCCCTCACTCTGTTAACTCGACTCTTCTCCGGGATTTTCTTTTGGGTGGTTTCTGTGGGGTTTTTTTGGGGTTTTTTTTTGTGTGTGTGTGTGTTTGTTTGTTTGAATTCATATGTCTAATATAGTTTACAAAAAATTTAATTCAAGTTTGTGGGTTTCATAATTTTGAGACTTAAAATTTCTATGAAATTTTCCCAATTGCACTTCCTGAACTTCTACACTTGGAGATTTTACCCAGATTTATGATAATACATACTCCTAATTTTGATCCTTTTCACAGCTGTCAAAAAAAGATAAATCTTTCTTGTTTACTCTTCATGTAACATGGCTTTCTTCACAGAGGCACAGAATGGGCAAGGTTGGAGAGGACACAGTGGGTCACCTGGTCCAATCTCCCTGCTCAAGCAGGGTCATCCCAGAGGACATTGCACAGGACTGCATCCAGACACTTCTTCAGTATCTCCAGTGAAGGAGATTCCACAACCTCTCTCAACAAATTTGTTTCACTGAGTGGTTACTGCACAGTAAAGAAGTTCTTCCTCATGTTCAGGTGGAACTTCCTGTGCGTCAGTCTCTGTCCGTTGCCTCTTGTCCTGTCGCCGGGTACCACCAAGAAGAGCCCAGCTCCATCCTCTTGACATCCTCCCTTCAGATAATTACAGACATTGATGAGGTCTCCTCTCAGTTGTCTCTTTTTTAAGGCTGAACAGTCCTAGCTCCCTCTTGCAGTCCCTTGTAAGGTACTTGCTTTATTCAAAGTGTGCCCTGTTTTCCAGATACCCTGGTTGCCATTTTGATGAAATGTTTAAATTGATTTTTTAATAACATGTCAGTCTATTAAAAAATACAACTTTGCTGTGTTTTATTTCTCTACCAAATTGGGAAAACTAACTGGGCATGTTGTTGTGCTTTTCAACCCTAAAAATTAAGGTTTTCATTGCAGACAGTGTTCAAGATCTTCTGTATCTCTGAGTTGTATTTTTACAGTGGAATTAATCAGTTCCTTTTTCAGACCATCTGGTTGGGGTTTTTTTCATTATAACTGCAAATGTCTAAATGTAGTTTCAGAGGAAAAACTTGTTTCAGAGGAAAAAATATGATCCTTGTAAATAAAGCTTTAAATTTTCATCTATTTGTGCACAAGCAAGCTGGTAAGCCACAGAGAAGAAAAAACGTAAAAAACAGAGCTTAAAGAAACGGATATTTGGTAAGTTAGTTATGCTCAAATGTAGAAGTATGAAAAAACTAAATGCCTTTTAAATAAGTATTTGCTGTCTAATAAGCACTACACAGTTAAATAATTGAGAAAACAACTAAACAATAATAGGTACACTTTTACAGAGGTGCAGAAAGCTGGAAAAATTTGCAGATAGAAATGTATTCTATCCAGACCTCTGGAGTAGTTTTTAATTGCATTTATTTTTTGTCTCAACAAATGCTTAAGTTGTTCTACACTTACTTTAGTGTGCTACCCTCACTGTTTCAAATTATGTTTAGAAACATAATTTGGCTTTTTAACGCTTAGAGGCACCTATCATCAATGATTTAAAATGGTGTAGGAGTACAGTTTCATCAGATGTACTCAGCCTTCACTTACGGCTTCCCAGAACTGACCATGATGTGGATCTCAACTCTTGTTTCTGAGAAATGGTTTGGCAGTGCTCAGGGTGCTCTGGAGTGTATGAGTCTGGCTTGGTGTATGCCACCAGAACCTTCTTTCACCAATTGGTGAGCATGTTATGGGATTGTGGGCAGGGCCTACCAGAAATGCAGCTGTCTAGTGGGTGTGATTTTTCTAGACATACTATATCATTATGCTTTGGAGCTCTTCCTAAGGGATTTGAAAAGGGTCACACAGCTGTAGAGAAGGCAGGAATAAAGCTCAGTTCTGTGTCAGCTGGAGAATCTTACTAAGTTTCCTTTAACTTACAGAAGTGGCAGACAATTAAAACAAGCTTCAGGAATAGGAAAGAGGAGGATGAGATAAATACGGGCTAGCTAGTATAGGAGTGGGATGTCTTGAGAGAGAGGAGAAATGCAGAATTGGTGTAAAAGCTGCATTAATCAGAGACAAGCGAGGCAAGCATTGTGGAGTCAGAATGTGGCCTCCAGAGGCCACAATGGCTGGAGCAGTCAGGAGCATTTGAATTGTACTTCAGAAACTCAACATCTTTTGCAGTGGTGACACTGCATTAGTAAAATCATTGTAAATTAAGACCTAAGAACAATTTGTATGTGCTGTTAGCGACAACCTGTCATTTCAGGTTGCACTGTCCCCAGAGTCACCTGAAAGCTGCTGTGCATTAGATTTGGAGCTGAATGACAACAATAAATACAAGTTGTCTCGGAAGTAGAAATTTATCCAGAGTCCACGTATTTCAGCAAATGTGTGACTGGAGGAGAAATACTGTTTGTTCTAAAGCCTTCCAGTAGGATAAGATTTTGTTTATAATGTGTGGCAATAGTTTCAATCTACATAATGCACTGTGAGCCATGCTGGTTATCTACCAAGCTTGCAAGGAAGTAAATAGATTGCATGCTCTGACTGTCAGCAGTATGACAGATATCTGAGGTGTTCTGGGACATTGCTCTTAAGAATTATGTTTTCTTGGGGTTTTTTTTATGTAGTGAAGTTTTTGGTGGTGTTTATTGTTTTTAAGGCAGGCATAGACTTTCAAGTTAGCTCCCCAAAATGACCTCTGACCAATCTCTTGTGTCATACAGGGATGCTGTAAGAATTGTCTTTCCAGTTTCAAGTCCCAGATCCTAACACTGCCAGGTTTTTTAAATTAATATTAAAAGTGAAACATCCCCAAAGAAAAGCAGTGCCAACTTACAGGTCCAATGTCTGCATTAGTAATTTTTCAGTATAACACAGTAGTGTCTAAAGCCATGAATAGGTGGAGGGGTTTAAGGACACTACTGAAGTAAGAAGTAGCAGAAACACTTGAGAGAGTTGCCTGTCTAAAGGCTTCAAATGCCTTTTTGGCTTGAGGTGTAGTGCTTCAGTTTTGCTACAGCAACATTTTCTAACCAAGTGAGTCATGAAATCTGAAATCAGATAAAATTGTTAACTTACCTTTCCCCATCTTACCTTTTCAAAAAATTGAGAAATGCCCTCGAGCTTGAGGGGTGCTGGCCACAGTGACAGGGCTATTGCAACTTAGTACTTTTCTTCATATGTCAAAAAAGGTGGAGGGGAGCAGTTCCTCTTCAATGACAGGATATTTCCTTCTTGCCGATGCTATAAGGGCTGTTTTGCCTCTGTGTCTTGGTTTTGGTTTCATTATCATGAATGAGAGAAGCACAGGATAGATTTAGGAAACAGGTCTTTGCATGGTTTGAGGGAGGGAAACGAGTTGTGTTTTGGAGGTAAGTGAACTTCATGGAGAGAAGTGGAAAGAAGTAAAATGAGAAGTACTTGCGGAATTCACAGAGGAAAAGATGTGGCATTAAAAGAAAAGAAATGTGCAGGGGGGAGATAGGAGGAAAGTAATAAAGCACCAAAAATGTTGCATTACAAAAAGTTAAATTGGTCTCAGCAGTGTGCTCCAATTAAATTTAAGGCCTTCAACAGAGAGAGTACAGGCTAGGAGCTCTAAATTTTATATTTTTTTTATTACTGTTTTGTTCAGGCAAATAAATTATTTGACAATAATTAAAAGCTTCTTTCAGCCTGAGGCTTGTGAAGTTTTCCTCACAAACAACATTTGTAGAGTTTGGTTATAAATGCCTGGAAATAGATAAAAATGAAAATGCTGATACAGCATAGAGTGTGGTAATGAGAATATGCTTCAAAAACATGAGACTTTTATTGCATTATGTCTTAGGATCTTAGCATTGAATAATAATTTGCCATTCATATCAGTTTAATTCTTCCCTCCTCTTCCTCTTTTTTCCCACTTTCCTCCCAGTATGAGAGTACTTAACAAGCACTGCAGAATTCTATTTTGTATGAGCATCTTCCAGTGCACTTCACTATAATGGTGAATGTGCTGCAGTTCCCAGGCTAATTGCTCTTGAGCTGGTGTGTAGGTCCTCACCTCATGCTTTGCTTTGTCTTGTGTCCAAAGAGCTGCTAAAGCTCACATTGCTGTGGTGTGGCTTTCCACTGGCTCATTACATATCTGTGTTGTCTTGCTGCACCTGCAGCAGAGCTTTTTGCTCTTTGCCAGGCATAAACAGCAGGTGGTCCCATTATAGGCATATTTTATGTAAACGAAGCTTTTTCGCATTTAGCTCTACTCCTGCTTCATTGCCACTTCAGGCAATACGCAGCAGCTCCTCCAGTCTCTTCAGAAATGTACCTGGGTGAAACAGCTTTCTGCAACTGCTGAAAAAGAGTTAATTGTTGCTTGGTTCAAATGATAAAGAACCTTGTATGCTGGGCACTAGAATGTGGCTCCATTCGGGCATATGTAATTGAATATACATTTTTTCTTTTATTTCAATCTCTCATTCTCTCTCACTTGAGAGGAAGCTGCATCTCTCCCTCGTTCAACAGTCTGAGCATTCATATGTCCTGTGTTCCTGAATGAATGAACTGAAACAATATGCAATTTCCTATTTCAACTGGCTTTTACGAAAATCAGTGGCCAGCAGTGTTAGACTGACATTTGGTTTTCTACAACTTGAAATGATTTGCAAAATTAGGTTTACCACAGCAGTGTGATGCTGGCAGCACAGGGACTGTGTGTACAAGGCTGCTGGGTCAGTTCTTCAATCATGTGCATGAATTTCACACAGCTGTAACTCCAGTTGCTGCATTTTCCTGACTCTCACTAGCATCCTCCAAAAGGCAATGCAAGTTGGTTTTCACATTATCTCAATGCTGATTTAGAAGCAAAGATAGCCCTGTGCTCAGCCTGTAACATTGCTTCTAAAACATCAGTGTTGTTTCTTTTGCCACCTCTGTGCTGAGTTTGTGCATCCAGGGCCTGGATGCAGCACTTGAGGCCATTCCAGAAGCACACAGACTTTCGCACAAGTGCTTTGTCAGGGATGTGGATGATGTGCTGATTCAGAACTTACAGCTGCTGATCCCCTCCCTGCTCCCCATGGGAAGGGGTATTGTCCTCACTGCTCTTTCACAGAGAGCAATTGCTCCCCTTCTAGAATGGCTGGCTCCAGCCAACTCCATTGAAAAGGAGCATCTCTAAGCCTTCTTACTCCATTGATGTGTCTTTGTGGAATTGCCACAAAATGTCTTCAAAATTTATCAAGATAGAGTGCATCAGCAGCCATACCCAGCTGTAATGTTGGGTTGTTTTTTTTTAAGAAAACCAGAGGTTATGGTAAGACACAACATACCTCTAATGAAAAGCTTTTTACTTGAGGAAAAAGGGATACTGCGGCAGGAAGGAGAAAAATGGAGGGGAGAAGCTAATGTGGTCAGGGCTCAGGGCTGTCTAGGAAGGAAACCAAAAGTGTGGGAAAGAATGTAGAAGAGGGGACTAAAGGTTTAGGTTGTTTCAAATCAGGGGTGTCTGTTGGAGTTTACTTCAGAGTACTTAGAAACTAGCTAAAAAAATCTTCAAGTCATTAGGGTTCTTAAGAAGCCATGGAAGGAGAGAAATGCACTTCAGAGGACTAGGGAAGGACAGAGATGGATGCCTTCTCTAAAACAGAAAGAAGCTATTGGTAACTATAAAACAGGTCTTGCAAAAAATGGAATTAATTATTAAATAATTTGCAAGTACTTAGCAAATAGCAAGTGAATACCCAAATGGATTGTCCAGAAAAAATTATGTTGAGCTAGTCCAGCTTCCAGTGTTGACAGACGAACTGGCAGAAAGTCTAAGAAAGAAGTATTAGATGTGATCCATTCTGACTTTAGTAAGGGTTTTGACACTATTTCACTTGGCATTGTACTATGCAAACCAGGGAAGTAATTTACATGAGATATCTCTAAAGTGACTTCTGCAGTGGTTGAAAAACTGCAGCAAAGGTTTAGTTTTCAATGACCTGATAGTCCAAGTGGTGGGAATTCATTTTCCCAAGGGCTTTGTCATGTGCCCTGTTCTCTTCAGCATTTCTTTTATGATTTGCATAATGAATTTGAAAGTACTTATGAAAATTGTGCATAGTGCTCAACTGAAAAGAGGTTATGAATGTTTTGAAGACAGGACAGACTTCAAAATATTCTGGATAAATTAGAATAAGGGTCTGAAATAAGTGAGAAGGTATTCAGTGGAAGCCACAGCTGGGAGGGAAAAATCAAATGTAAAACAGGAAATAAGAAGCTAAGCAGCTGTGCTGCAGAGCAGAATCAGTGTTCATTTTTAGTGGGTGACAAATTAAGGAGCTTAGTGGTGTGATACCATTGCAAAGAGCAAGAGTCTTACTAATTTTTATAAAGACTGTGTCCCTGTTCACTGTTGTGAATGCTGCCTGCTGTATTTTGGTATCGCACTAGGGAAGAGATAGGCAGACTGATTATGAAGTTGGAGGGAGGATTGTTTTAGAAAACATGATATGAGACAGGGATGAACAACTAAGACTTCGTTACTTGAATTTAGGAATTTTCTCTTTTTCTGGGCTTGTCAATTTACCAAACATTCCATTACTCTAAGAATAATACAGCATTTTCAGATCCACTGGACTAGATAAAAGAAGAAGCAGGATCGCCATCTGAAATTGATGACTATTAAGTTGAGCAAAGTGAAAAATACTTCGAAGAGGTGTACAATTAATGGAAAAACTTAAGGGACTTTGGGGTTTGACTGTTTTCTTCACAAAGAGAATTTGAATTCTTAATTCAACATGGTTACTCCTACTGTTTATCCCCCGCTGGAATTGATAGCATTGCACATAACCTTACTATTTAAACAACCCCTGATTAGGGGTGAGTTTGCCTTCCAGGTTCTCCCGCAAGTTGATGCCATGCTGCTTTTTCCTATTCTTGTGAAGGAGACAGTCCAAGTCATTGCCTTGCCAGTTATACTCTCTTCAGACACCTACTTTATTCAAACTATTCTTAGATATTTTCCCCCTTCTCAAAGGGAAAATGCCAAGTCAAATTCACCAAAACTACCGTTTTGCTCATGTTCTTTAGAACAACTTGGTCACTGAGAAGTTTTCCATTCTCTTATGTTGCCTCTGATGCATGTTTATGGTTGACAGCATTCCTTCTTTACAGTGTTTGGTTTGCTCTGGAAGACTTTGGCGTCATCTCCCAGAGCAGTGGGCCACAGCTGTGATGGTGAGGTCATCAAACTGCCACCTTTACCACTGGTCAATCTGTCAGATCATCTCTATTGCTGTAGAGACTGATGGTGCCTGATGGGGAGTGTCCACCTGACATCTCCTTTCAATCCCTCCCTTTGAGAGCAGCATTGCAAGCTCAGCAGCTTTCTGCACTTCAGTTCTGCTGTGAGATGCATGGAATGCTGTCACCTGGTAATGTTTGGGCCTTTGATGATATTAATTGGCTATGGATTATGGCAGCTTCTTAGCGGATTTAATTCTGTGGGGTCTCATGTCTCAGAATATCTTTCCTTCTGAGACTGGAACAATAGTTACAGTAGTCTATTGTGTTGAAATTTCTGTATGGCATTATGATGCATTACAGTAATTATTAATAAAGTGAAGAATGTGCAGGAGGAAAAAAACTACTAATGCATCTAGCAAGTAAGAACTGGAATGACTAATGTTTTATAAAGACAGAGTGAGAATCTATGTAACATATAATAACATAATCTATGCAGATTTTCCCAGGGTATTGAATATAAAGTCTATGACTTTAATATTTGCTCTATTTGCAGAATTTCTCATTCTGTTAAAAATAATACCTTTCTGTGTATGAAATACTTCTGGCATATTCTGTAGTCCTGAGATGACTACAAAGTAGTTACAGTTATATTCTGTAACAGAGCACAAGGGTGAATATTTTGAATATCTGTTCATCAGATGAAAAGAGGGGCTTTGGAACTGGATGTGGCTGAAGTCATAGGAATTGTGCTTTCAAAAAAAAAAAAAGTATTCCTTTCACCTGACAGTGTATTGGGGTTTGGTTCAAAACTTGATGCTGCTGATGCACACAGAATACATAGCAGTAAGAAATCTCCTGATGCTGGGGAAGGGGGAGCAAAAGCAGAGAGCTTTCATTTAACCGTGTGCAACGTGTATGAGAGGGGAGGAAAAACCATGAGGGAGGCTTTTTTTATTATTTGCTCTAAGCATCACCTTTTCTTTCATAGCCCATGATGTAGTTATCTTTCCCTTAATCTCCGGATTGGTGGCAGGCTGCAGCTGTAGAGCCTGTTCTTGTGCAAGTTCATGATGTGAGGGGAGTCCCACAGGAGTTTCTGTCGTCTGTGCGGGAAATTTGTTTGGTGCTGCTTTCTGGGTTGTAAATGACAGTTCATTTCAGGAGCTTGACAGAGTCAGTGAGGAGTGGGATATGAGAGCAACAAGAGGTTTTCAAGCTGGTACGTTTTTGGCCTTTTCAGGCAGGTGGAATTTAGCTACATACAGAATGAAAGCAGCAGGTGAATTTCTCTACACAGCAGATCTGCCTGCAAGGCTGTATAGGTCCTCTTGTTTTCAATCAGAAAAGGGGTTGTTTTCTTTTGAACTTTTTGGAAACGTTGATAAACCAATATAGGACAGTTCAACTTGGTGACAGTGTAGTTGTTCACTCCATCAGAGCCAGGGAGAGCTGTGCAAGGTCCCCAGTTGCAGAGGAGTTGAGCATCACTTCATGTGCACTTAGGAGTCTTGCTATAAGCTGCATAGGGCAGGAAAGAAGGGGGTAAGCTTGATGCTTGCACCTAGAAAACAAATGAAAATCATTATATTTGAGATTAAAATGGAGAAACAATAAATAATGGTTCCGTCTCCTGGTGCCATTTTCTAGTCCAATTCTGAGTACATATTGAATCTCATTTTACCAGTACATTCTACTGCTTAAGCTGCCCTGGAGATGATCACAGTTTACCCATGGTAGTTATTTATAGCTAATTCTAATGCAGATGTTTTTCTAAAAAGAAATCTCCAATAAGCAAATGACAAAAAACCCATCTGTGGTGTTATGCAGAATTATCTTTTTCACTTGTAGATCATATTTCTTCAACTTATCATGTGCAAAGCTGCAGTCCTATTTTCATATGAGCTAATTGCCTGCATACAGTTCTTTATCCCTGTCCTGGTTTTGGATGGGACAAAGTTAATTTTCTTCCTAGTAACTATTCAGTGTTGTGTTTTGGATTAAGTATGGGTTTAATGTTGATATCACACTGATGTTTTTGTTTTTTGCTGAGTGGTATTTGTATGTCAAGGACTTTCCAGCCTATCATCCCCTGTTAGCAAGAAGGCTGGAGGGACACCAGAAGCTGCGAGACACACAGTTGGTGACCCCAATAGGCCAAAGGGATGGTCCAGACTATACATCATGCTCAGTATAGCAGCTGGGGGCAAAGCTGGTCAGGGGGTGCTGCTCAGGGACTGGCTGGACATTACTTGGTGAGTAGTGAGCAGGTGCCTCATGCATCACTCATTTTGTGTATTTAGTTCCTTTTATAATTACTGTCATTATTTTCTTCCTGTTCTGTTCCATTAAACTGTCTTTACTGCAGCTCATGAGTTCTCTCACTTTTACTCTTTCAAGTCTTCCCCATCCCACTGTAGAGGGGAGGAGGAGGAGGAAGTGAGAAATTGGATATGTGGTGCTTCGCTGCTGGCTGGAGTTAAAGCTACTTAGTTACTGTCTTAAGTTAAAGATACTTAACTGAGAAGGGTTTGTCCCTCAGCATCATAGTTCAGGCATAGCTGAACTGAAGCTGACACAGATCAAAGTTGTGCGCTGTGCAGAGAAAATACGTTGTGCTGCAGGATGTCTCATAATTCTTTGATGCAGAAAGAATCATTAGACAGAGGCTCTGCTGAAGGAATTTTAAGTTTAGGACTGCTGTCTTTTAATCTCAAAGTCAAGACTTCTGTGCAAATTCTTCCCTTAGAAATCTTCTCCCTTCTACAAGACAACCCATCTGCTCCTCTCGGCTTCTCCAGAAGATATATTAGTATATTTTGAAGGTGAGTGATTTCGGTGTGATCATCTTTGCCTTTCTCTACATCCTTGGAAGAGGTTGTGGCACAAGCCCAGCAGAGCAAACCCTCAGTGGAGATGGTGAATCTTTCCTCCTGGGGCTGTTCCTGTACCAGCTGATATGAAATGTAAAGCTTGAACTTTCAAACTGCAATTTGCAGGGAGTGCTTGTGCAGGGAAGGTCAAGCTGATGGATTGTCAGCTTTAGTCAGTCCCACAGGGAATGGCATGGCCTGAAATGTTGAAAGTTCACTTCATGCTGCCTTTGCACAACTTTTCTTTCTTTTTTTTTTTTTTTTTTTCATTTTAATGCCAGAGTTTCTTGCTGCTGACTGTTTGAAAAGATAAGTAAATTTCTTTCAAGTCCTTGTGGCCAAGCTGGCTGCATCCCAGGGATTGCCTTGAGGTGTTTGTGGGCTGTGTTATCAATCCAACATTTCATATTAGATTTACTCTTGGACTTAGACGTGATTTTAGTCGCTGCTGTTGCTTCCAAGGCTAGACTTGCATACCTGTTAAAGGTTATAGCTTTTGCCATGTGCATTTTTAAATGATTGAGTTCTAATTATGAAACTTGGGATAGTTTATACTTATTAAATTACCTCCTTAAACTAGACTTAGATTGTTTTTGGGATCTCAGATGCTCTCACCTCCACCGTCAGTCTCCCTTGTCTTTGTTTCCAGTCCTCAGGTTGCTTTTCCTCATCAACAATCCTTCCTTTGCTTGGGGTTGCTAACATTTGTCAGAGATTTCACTGAGCTAATGTTGAAAAAGAAAAACAGTTTCTCTTCTTTGTAAAGAAGAGTTTTCAAATCCTGGATAAAGCGGTGTAAGAAAACATTTTGTATCATTAGTAAACAGGGCAAGGCAGAGTGTTGATAGTTTCATTTTCTTTAGAGAAGACAGATTTTTTTAATGCTTCTCTTGGTTTTAAACTGTTTGCCAAGCCTTTCTCCACCAGTTGTCTAGTTTGACTATTTGCTCATCTGTGAGAACCTGGCCAGGGCAGAACAAAGGCAAAACAACCCCAAACTTATGAGTTACAAAGATACTTTATTCACACAGAGAGAGAGAGAAAAAAAAAGAAAAAACCCCCTTGAAATGTCAAAAAGAGCACCTTCCCTCCTTCCCAACAATCTAAACTCAATTCTCACACACCCCTCACCAGAAAACGCTGGTCCCCTGGTAGCTTTTCATGTCAAATGTCCCAAACCCCCACAGCCTGCCCGCAAATGCTGCAGGGGGTCCATCTCTCAGCCTCTTGGGATACCATTTAAAAGGCTTATCTAGCATTCAGTGAAGATTCTCCCAGTCCACACTGCAACCAGAACAGCACTTCCCAAAACTACTAAGAAATAGTCCATTTTTTTCCATGAGGTCTTCTTGCTGTCTGTCTCTTCAGCAGTATCTCTTCCAAGGAAGGGAAGGGGTTAAAAATCTTATCTTGGTTCTTTGCAGCAGTCCATGATGTCAAATGCTACAGCCATGGAGACCGGGGGCGAGGGAAAAAACCCAAAGCCCCGCTCCACCCTGCTGGCAGGGCACCCCCCCGGGACCCTCCAGACTTCCCGCTGAGCCCAACCCACATCGGGACGCTGCCCGGGACCACCCGCTTGGCTACTCTCACCGTGCAGCCAAGCCACTCCCATCCTCCCTTCTCCCCGCCTCCCCGCTGGCAGCGGGAAGAGCGGCAGGGAGAGGGAGGGCTCTTCTCCGCCCCTTGGCCAACCCCGCTACCTTCCCCCGCCTGCAGTGGGGAAGGGTGGCCACAAGCCAATCCACCCGGGCTCCTCCCGGCTCAGGGGCCCATGGGGACGGCCAGGCCCCCCTTTTTGCAGCCTCTCTCCCTCCCCCTTCTCCATTCTCGGGGGAAAGGGAGAGAGAGGCCGTGAAGGCCCAGCCCCTCCCCAGGCTGCCCACGGGCCCACAGGTGGCTCTCACGTTACCTGCAGGCGACCAGAGGCGGAAAGAGGGCTTCACTTCCTGAAACCTCCAATTTTAACTCTTTCGGTGTGGGTTTTGCACTCAGACATAACTTCCTAAGAGACAACTTCCTGGTTCAAACTATCACAATGCTCTTTGATGTGTGTGGGAAGAGGAAGGGAATTTATGTATAGTGTGCCATTCTCCTGGTTGCCTCCTGGAAGAGGCAAAATCAATGGTTTTGCCTCTTCCCTTTTTCCCTGAACTACTCAGACTTGATTACATTCTTCAGTTGGGAACATAGGATTTATTTGCATTATCTGTTATAATTAAAGAAAAGTCCATGGTAATTGCTGTCTAATATTCATTATCATTATATGCAAATGTTGAATACTTGCAGACAGCCTTATAGAGCCAATTAAAAAATGGATCTGTTTTAGAGTCTTCAGACTTTTTCCATTCCGCAACTAAGAATCACTTTGGCACTTTATTTGTTGGCTTTAAGAGTTGTCTGAGCTTGAGGAGACAACTTGTCATTTGTAATGCCTGTTCTGTTTTCCCCATACTTTAGTTTTCATCACTGCTGTCTGTTCTTTTTGTAAAGCTTTGTAAAGTAACACTTTAGAGCAGAGTTTTTATTAACTTAAGAAGATTAACATTCACTAGGACCACAGTCTATCTTCCTTTACGCTGCACAGAGGTGTCACCTGTAATAAAAAGGATGTTTTTGAAATAGTGAGCATGTATGTAGTCAGCTTTGTTTTTAAATGACTTACGTGTCTTGTGGTTTCAGTCACAGTTACACAAAGATGATGCTCTTGGTGAGAGGAAGATGTCAAATTAAACAGCAGAAGCCCCGAGACAGCACTGCTGCCTGGAGCCTACTGCCCTCTGCCTGTGGAATTCTGGAAATGTATTTTGCTTCTCCCTTCAGCATTTAACCTGTCACTGCAAAACTCACATTTTTCCCTTGGGGCAATCTTAGGAATTCCCTCTCAATAGAAGAGCTTCTTTGCAGAATTTTTTAACATGCCAGCTTTTAGGGTGACCTGTATTGTTACCATTTGCTAATCATGTGATGAATTATTACAATCATGATTTCTGTGAGGAGAACCATCTTTTGGTTATGATACTGTCCTTCTCTCTCTCTCAAAAGGAAAAAAAAAAAAAAAAAAGACCTGTCTACAGGTTTGTGCCTGTAAAAGCTGTTAATGGTGGTGCATGAAAGGGTCATCATACCAGCACTCCCACTTTTTGTTTTATATATGAAGCCTTCTGGATAACAGGAATTTTTTGGTTCCAGTTATTTTCTGATTTTTTTCATGAAGACCTTTCTGAAGAAGCATGTGCTGTTCAGAGAGTTTAAATAAAAAATGAGCTGTGTGTCTGGAACTAAAGTAGTAAAGCAAAAAAGATGATTTTTTTAATGATTATTTAAATGGTAGTAGTAATGTCAGGGTTACTTTCAATTTGAAGAAGTTAATAATGTTTGCATCTGTATCCCATTTTTACAATGTGTGCAAATCACCAAGTGTACAGATAGGTGTTTGTATGTTTAGGTATGAAGGATGTTATATAAACAATGTAAAACAATATTTCCATATGTGTTTAGGAGAGGCTTGTGGGGTTGTGTCAACCTTATGATTACTTCATCATACAAAATAAATTTTTTAGAATGATATTTTGAGAAACAGAGAGAGAGCTTTAAAACAACTTACTGAAAAGAGCCATAAAATCTATTTCAATCTTAATGACATTAATTTCTAAACTTGTCTCTAATGAATTTGTTGAATGCTCACATTGATGGAAATAGTGTGTTACTTGAGCAGAATACAGCATTTCCATGAAACATGATGTCAGCCAAAAAAAAAAAAAGTCCAGGAGATCAGCAATTCATAAGTTTGAAATGAGAAGCAGAGTAAGTAATGGGCTTGTCTCTGTAATTAATTGTGCCAAAAATGTAGCAGGCTGGTCACTCCTACCAAGTCCCTTAGGTCCAAGGGAGGGTAAAGGCATGTGGATGGTAGGGCTGGGGCAGCTTTGCAGCCCCTTGGGCTCCCTCATGCATATCCGGCCTCTTGCATTTCAAATTTCAGAGTAAAATGCAAGCAGTGATTTTCTTTTTTAGAGAATTCCATAAATATTTTAACAGAAGATTCATTTCATGAATTTTGCATTATTTATTTTAAGCCTGCTATAATAACAAAATGTGAAAGTTTCTGTGGAGTGAAAGGCAAACAGAACCCAGTTTCATACCTGTTAATATTACTGTGCAAATTATAATTACAATTAATACTGGACACTTATTTGATGCCTATCTGGAATTTGGTAGGAAGCTGCTTGTATTTGTTGTGCAAGTTATTTTGCAGATGTGCGCTGCAAAGCAGCTGACCACCAGCACGGAGTGAGTTTTGGTGCAATGTACTGCAATGTTCATATTGTGCATTGCCAGCAAAAATATAGGTATTTTTTGGAAGAGGAACGTCGCAGCTCTTACCAGCAGAGGGAGTCGATGGACGCTGATGTGGGACTCCGCATCTGTGTGCAGGGGTGCTTGGAGGGGTGTGTGCTCCACTGTGTGTGCAGACATCCTCAAATTTCTGTATGCTTCAGTCTTTTTTATTAAGAAAATCTTGATAGAGATTTGTGCTTATGGATCAAAAAAGATGAATAAATGCATCAGTGTTACCACATTTCACTTTTAAATAAGAGGGATGAAAGTTAAAATAGTTATCCCCTTATTGCAGACACATCAGACAAGATTACTGTTTTCACCATTTTACTGTAATTTTTACATGATCTAAGGATTTAGAAAAAGAAGGTCTTTCTTTCTTTGTTATTCAGTTCTGTTCACAGAAAATATTTTTAAACCTTGGTGTCAGAGGGCTGGAGGCAGCTCCATCCCCATGGTTCTGAAGCTCTGGTAGGAGGAAAAGGCAAGGAGAAAGGAAGCAGCTACAAAGGACTGATTACAGGGGAGCATTCCCTGGCAGACGAAGAGCTGCTGCACCCAGTGATGCCATCTTTGTGCTTTCCAGGCTGTCTGTAAGGGAAGGACAGATTTAAGATAGTGGCTGCTCAGTGCATTAGGAAGTGCTTTGACCAAAGCAAAAAAACCACAGTTCCTGGGACCCAGGGCCTTCTGTCACATCTTACTGATTCCTAACACCTAGATTGAGCATCTCTTGCTTTGAAAGTGGAATATTTTTCTCTAATTGACCAGTGGCAGGAGACTGTTGTTCCCCATCTGCTGAGCAGACTCGGCTTTAAATCCACAGTTACCGTCATCTCCACTCCACCATCTGATTGAGAGAGGAGCATGGTTCTCTTATCAGCTGAAAGGTTGCAGTTGTTCCACATTTGTGACTTTGTCTCCTGGGTTGTCTTTTTTTGATCGTCGTGGTGAGGTTTCCAGAGGTGTTTGGAAACAAACTGTCTCATTTCAAAAACAACCCCTAATTGCTGCTTTGGCATAAGTGAAACAGTTGTCATTATGTTTTTTCAGAAAATATTCCCGTTTATTGTTACATAATCCAAACCAGTGGGGTTTTGTGTGCTGCTCACTCGGTCACTGCCAGTCACTGCTCTGGCATCTGATGGCATGTGTCACTTCAAATCCTGTAGTGCAGTCACAGGGCACGCTGTGTCCCAGGCCTGAGGCAGGTAACACACGATCTCATTACAAGCATTTGAACCAGTGTAAGGAATCAGTCTGAGGCAGGAGACTGCAATGTGTGACAGTGACAGAGCCCCCTCTGAGGCAGTTTTGGAAGTTGGTTCATACTTAGAGAGGATGTAAAATGATTCCAACCTTTTCTGTTTCCTTTTTCAAACATGGAGCAAACTCGGTGTTTCAGTTTTGTCTTCCCACCAAATGCTCAGTTCAGAAATGTCCAGGTGCATTTTCTTCTGGTGTTGCTTCAACAAGCTCAAAGTGAAGATGAGTAGGAAAGATTCATTTAATCAGCATCCAAAAGATGCTCAAAAAAAGAGCACTGGACTAAATGTGAAATGAATAGATGTTCCCCAAAAGCTGTTTGTAAAGCACAAAATAAAATCATGCTGCCTTCCCTGAAAGCTTGTTTCTTGCACCCTGCATAGAGCAAAGGAAGCTTCTGCATCGTCAGGGATTTGCAGCAGGTTCACCAGTGCTCTAATGTTGAGTTTCTATTCTGTACCATAAAGGTATGAAGGGAAACTTACTTTTGATTCCTTACAAAATCAAAGCCTTCTTTTATGACACCTGTTTAATAATCTAACATAGCAGAGCAGTATGGCAAACAGCTCTTAACCTTGAAAATCAACTTGGGAAAAAATGCTATGAAGAGGATTTATATGGTGACAAATGTAACAATCCACTGAATTGCTTTTTCTCCTGATGTGAACTCTTACAGCTGTCCAATAGAGACATGGTATAAAACACCCAAAAAAGTATGCTTTCAGTTTTAGAAAAAAATGTATTTGTGGCCAAGTTTAAAAAGTACTCAGAGACGTATTTTTTAATATAATAAAATTTACAAGAGATTCTTTTACATGGTTTTTTCATTTTGTTTTTTGTTTGTTTGTTTAAAGTTTCTGATTGGGTCTTGCTGAGTTTCTTATTTGGTCTTACTGAGCTGGTTCATTATTGACTTAAGTCATATGTTCTCTCCACTCACAAATGAAACACCACATGGGTCAGAAGCAATTGGAGAAAGAAAGGAAAGACAGAATTGTAGATTTTATCACCCATGCATGGGAGATATTTGACATATTTTATGTAAAATATAATATAATAATGTATATATGAAGAATGGAACAAAAAGAATACTGGTTGTAAAAGTAAAACCAAGAACAAACAAGCCCGAAATACCTTTTCATAGTATTAAAACCCCTGACATACAACAGAACAAAACCAGACTAGAGCAGTTTTCTAAAATACAGTAGCCTTTTGGGAAGAGTATATGATGTGGGTCTTCTGCTTAATTATAATTCCTAGATCCCACTGATCAAAGACATGACCTTTCCTTGTCAACTAAACAATTCATTAGCTTCTTCAGAAAATGACTTACTATGTCTAATGCCACTGTGCTGAGATTTTGAACAGGCTTGTAATGTGCATCATATTGTATTTTCCCTTGCATTGGTCTTGTAACTTTTAATTGAGTCTGTCTTTTATACAGGTTCATACTGCCATTTTGCTGTCACTCATTTCCTTACAATTAGATATGCCCCATCCCTGAAATGCAATTTTCTTTGTGGTTGTAAACGCACAGCACAAGTTCTACATGATTCTTTTCATGGGACTTTTGTGTTTAATAAAAAACTAGGATCAGAAAATGGTGCCCCCAAGGCTGAGTTTTGCAGTACTTAAAGCACTTGAGGCAAGTTTACTGCAGCTGGGGCAGAACTGGCATGGATTAAAACCAGGAGAAAATTATCTGCAAGAGACTTGAGGGTGGGTTGTGGGTGTCTCACACTCACCACTAAATGTTTTGTCAGTCTCTGTCTGTGAAACGAAACTGAAATGAGCTTGTTGATCTTGACAGAGAATTAAATAGAGGAGGCAGTGTGATAGAACTGATCATTCAAATCCATTGCTAATGGCAGAGTTTCCTTCCAGATCCAAAGACAGGGCTGCTCCCAGCAGGAACTGTGTTGTCTGGGGAGCCAAGTGGAGGTGAGCTACACATGAGCCATAGCTCAGTGCCTTTCTGCAGGGCCTCATCCTTCATCCTGATTAATGTTGACTGCACTTAGTGGATTTGGAGGATCGAGAAAGAGTTCACTGAAGTGTGGTTTTAAATAAAAGGCAAACATTACAATGCTAGCAGGTTTTTTTTTGAGTGAACAAAAAGTAGCTTTTTGTTAGCCATCATATAACCACACTAAGTGTACTGTTCGGATAAAACCATGATGGGGGTATTGAGGGATGTGCTATGATATAACTGTAGGGCTGTTATTTATTTCCATTCTAAAGCTTAAGTTATTTAGTTACTTGTGATTTGTTTCTGGTATCTGCGCATAAGTTTCCAACCAGCCTTATGCAAAGGGTGTCAAGTTGCCTCTTAATTAGTATTGAACCTTCTAGGAAAGGACTGCTGACTCACTATATAACTCACTCTGCAACATCTTTGCCATTTGTCATACTCCAGTAAGCAACTCTTAGATATTAGAAACCATCCATCAGTACCTCCCTCAGCTGGATCCAAACTGACAGCTTACAAATGAAAGCCTCCCAAAATCAAAGTCAATCTTCTAAGCGATTCAGTCCCTTATAACAACGTTTCAGGTGAAATAAACTGAACCTCTGTCATTTTCTCTTCTTCCTTTCTTCTCATATGGAGTGGGTAGTCTTCTCCTGGGTTGCAGCTCTCTGTGGGATTGAACTCCAGACAGTGTAGGCATTTCAAATTGGTTCCACCTCTCTTCCTATTCCTCTTTGGCATAAAGAGCTAAAAGAGAGAACAAGGGCCTTTAGGGACTTAATCCTGCCAAGGACTGGATTCACAACCCAGATTCTGGATGAGACAGCTGTTGTGCCTCTGATCATATCAGTGCTGAAGCTTATTGCATTATAGCTGTAGTTCAGAAACTCAAGCCTTTAAGGGAAAATATCAGGGAATATGTTTATTCCTATAGGCTTCCAGATACATCAAAGATTAGGGCCAGTAGTTCCTATGAAAGCAAGTGGAGAGACGAACTTGAGTTTTCCTCTTCTCAGACCTTAAAGGGATATTGTCAATATAGGGTTTGTTTCCAGGCTTTATATGGGGTGGGGAAAAATAATCAATATTAATTGTTGCTAGGGGGCCCAGATACTTTATTTAAATGGGTTTGTATTTTGCAGTTGAGATTTATATGTGCTTATCAGAGAAGGGGAAAATGGATTAAGAAAGAACACACAAAATGAATATAAATTAAGTACTTCAAAATTTATGAAAACGACTTACCTTTCTTCATTGTTTTTGGTGATAACATCTGGTAGTAGTAAATTCAATATTTTCAGTATTCCAAGTGGTCTTTTTAATACCTGCACCAACTTTGCGCAAAAGGCAGGGAAAAAATTTGTCTGCATCTCAGATGCAGACATCTCAAATCTGTCAAGTTAAATGCCTGGGAAGAGGCCAGTGGGAAGTGAAGCATCATGCATCCCACAAAAGGCTGTTACAGCTGTGTCACTTGGAGATTGCACAACTGAAGAGCCCTTGTCATCACCTTTTCATAGATTTACAAACTTAAAATGCACAGCCTGAAATGAGCATTTTAGTGGAAAATGTGCTGCCTCTCTGAGCGGGTAGTGTGTAAATGTGGATTATTATTTTTAGGTGAGGCTTTTTGTTACACTTATTTTGGAAAAAAACAGAGCATCCTTACTGAAGCCTCATGTGAAAATGACAGTAGCTGTAGGCTCATCTTCATATTAGTAAGATGTGAATTGACATAAATGAAACACCTCTTTCATACTCCTGTATGCTGTGCTTCTAATTTAAAAAAAAAATCAAGGCATAGACATGTTGTTACATGAGTTACATGAGATGATTGACCAAGCCTGTGTTTTGACCAACTTAAGGAAGATGCTTCCTCTTTTGAAGGCTTTGTATATCCAAATGAAAGCAAGCATAGATTTATTATTTATATATATATATATTTATATTCTTTTTGTTTATACTACACTAAGAGTGTGTATCTTGTCTTCCTGCAGCCTCACCCATTTCCCCCAGTGTGTGTTTGGCATTACTGCAGGAGCCAGCATCCTTGTTGCTGGACCACAACACCAGCAGAGCTCTCTCCCCTGGAGCTCAACCAACAATAACAGTTGCTGTGTGAACATGGGTCTCTTGGTTGCATTTGCTCTCAGTAGTGCTTCTGCCCCCCAAAGAGGAACTTCACCATTCACCTGGCTCCGAATGTCTGGTTTCTTTGTTAACAGGCTGCACCATTAGGATTCTCCTCCATGACCTGGAAGGTGAGCCCCAGGTATAGCAGGCAAAGTTCACATAAGCAGCTGGAAGCCTCAGTTGTGGCCAAGTAGAGGATGAATCTTTGATGTTTCTACTTGAGCTGCATTGCGTTTTCATGCATCACAGAAAGTGCTGCATTCAATCTTTATTTAGATTCTCCTACCAGGTATGAAATGAGCTGATGGCAAAATCTGCAGTTACTTCATATTTTTAAATGATGGAGATAGATGGCTGTAATCTTCTGTCATTTGACATGAATTTTACCCTGACGTTTTTGTGCCCTTGCAGAAATGACGGGAATTCAGATGGTAATGAGGTGGCATCCAGATGCATGCACAAACATGCGTATGTGCAAAATATTGATTTGAATATGTCCTGACAAGCTGGTCAGGCAGCAATCTGAAGGAAAGGAAACTTCAGAAGTGAAAGAGAAATAATGGCAATAATGAAGAGGCAGAACATTGATTTTAATATGTAGCAGCAGTATGGAAATCTGAGTCTGATGAATCAGAAGGGGGAAGCTGGCACAGGAGCTTTGATTTGTTGCATACATTTGTTTCCATTTTTATCCATTAGCAGCTCTGTGAGCATTCAGATGCAGACGAGAGATTGGGAATGGGGAACAAGGGGAGGGGAACTTCGGCTGTTAAAACTTTGATAGGTGGTGAATTTATATCAGCTAGCTTTCTAATTTCCTGTTAAAATGTCCAGGCCTCTTTCTCCTTGCTTTACTTTAAAATAAATAAATAAAATGCACAGTTACCATCCTGTTTCTACATTCCAGGCAGCAGCTTGGGAGTATCTCCATCACCTCAGCAGTTTTATGGAGCTTTCCAGGAAGGCAGCAGGACTTGGAAGTTGGTGCAGTACCATTAGCATATGCCTCTGCAAAATATTTCATCATTTTGTGACTCCCTTTTGATCAATTAAGTTTATGTAGCTCTTTCCAAGTAAGTTCATAGAGAGAATCTGTACACAGCAATCTCTTTGTGGTACTAAGTTTATTTTCATTGTTGAAGAGCAGCAGCTCGCATGATGCAAACCAAAATGTATGTTGGGAAAAATAGTAAGGATATCGGGAGAAAGTGCATTGAGGGAAAAAAAGTAAGTGCATGTCATGGTTTGACATTAATTGCTAAACATTTCTTGCTAATTTTCTTCATCTGAGATCATGACTGAAACAGAAACAAAGGCAAAACAATCTATGAATCAAAAAAGATAGATTTATTCACACACACACTGAGGAAAAGGAAGAAAAAAACCCCATGAAAATGTTACAAAGCGCTTTTCCCTCCCTCACATAACAACAACTCCAATTCAACTACATGTCCAGTGTCCCATCCCCCTGCGGCCTGCTTGATGCCACACGGTTTTCTCTCAGTCTTTGGGAATGTTTCAAAGTGCCCGTCTAGCTGTCAGTGAAATTTACTCAGTCCACACTGTTGCTAGGCAAAGCACTTTCTCAAAACTACCAAGGAAAAAAAGTCCACTTTCCATGAAGTCTTCATTCTTCATCTCATCTTCTTCATCCCAGCAATCTTGTTGAAGGAGGAGGAAAAGGGTTTACAACTTGTTTTCAGTTCGCAGCTTCCCATGATGTCACATGCTGCGGGGGTGAGGAACCGGGGGCTCTTTCCTTGGTAGTTTTGAGAAAGTGCTTTGCCTAGCAACAGTGTGGACTGAGTAAATTTCACTGACAGCTAGACGGGCACTTTGAAACATTCCCAAAGACTGAGAGAAAACCGTGTGGCATCAAGCAGGCCGCAGGGGGATGGGACACTGGACATGTAGTTGAATTGGAGTTGTTGTTATGTGAGGGAGGGAAAAGCGCTTTGTAACATTTTCATGGGGTTTTTTTCTTCCTTTTCCTCAGTGTGTGTGTGAATAAATCTATCTTTTTTGATTCATAGATTGTTTTGCCTTTGTTTCTGTTTCAGTCATGATCTCAGATGAAGAAAATTAGCAAGAAATGTTTAGCAATTAATGTCAAACCATGACATTGCGTTACAACAATTGCTGTATAAACCGGTTTTCATGAAACCTGTCACACATGAACAAGTACAAAGAAATTCAAGTGTACATTGTTTGCCACTTTCTTTCTCTGGCTGTGAACACACTAATCTTTGGTATCTGTAGGTGGAACCCGTTTGTGCTCACCCAGGTAGAGTTTGACATTTTGTTTGAATGGAAAGCTAGTGACATGCCATGAAAAACACTAATATGTGCATGTAAAAAGAGGAGAGGGGAAAAAAAGGACAAGATTTGAAGAATGAAGAAAGAAAGAAGTTTGGGCCATGATCTTCTTCTTGATTTAGTTCTAGTGTCTATAAAATTTCAGTAATGAAATAAATATTGAACAAACATTAAAGATGGAGAAGGATTTCAGGTCTTGAAGATAATGTGAACATAGTTAATAAGCAGTATAGATTTGTAAATAATGAACTCTGTCACGGTTTGGGATATAGTGCAAAATAGATGGAAGAAATACTGTTGCTTGATGCAACTCTGCAGGATGTTTTTGCATCTTTTAAAACATTTGATGTATTTTAAATGCTCATGATCTAAAAATGGAAAATACCTCAAAATGAGTCGGTTGAGAAACACCCCCAGAAGTTGACTCAAGGATAAAGACAGCAGCAGTGATTTAAAGCCCTTGTTAACTGTTGGTAAAATTAGCACATGAAATTAGATCAGGAGACCTACATAGTAATGAGAATGAAGATGTCTTTAAGTAGTCTTTAAAACAACTAGAAATGTGTAATACGCAGAAGAGTATCATATGACTTGGCAAGTAAATGTGTCTATGGGGAAATAATCCAAGATATGATAATATACTATGAATGAAAAGCTGGGAAGGCAGCAGTGCTTAGAGAGCCCAGCACATGTGGAGAAATAGCAGTTTGGTTTGGTAATCACTAATAGCAGCAATACTTGCAAAAAGGCAAAACTAATGCTGTACTAAGAAAGGTCATGTCACAGGCATAGGAAAATAATTGCCCTTTACTTACTCAGGTGTCAGTTGGACTGCACCAAAGCTGTAAAATGTAATTATGGCTGCTTCTCATATTGAAACATAGGAGTGAACAGAAAGGGTTCAGTAAAAAGCAGCAGATGGATTTCATGCCTGACTTGTTGCAAAAGTTAAAAATTTGTGTGTATAGAATATTTGCATACAATGATTATTAGAAGTGCAGTGGTTACTGCACCTTTACCAAGTGGTGAGAATTCAATCTCAAAGCAGAAAGCAGCTGCTAAGGAAAATATTCCCAAGAGACACTTACTGCACACGGATGAGAGAATTCACGTGTTAGAGCAGGCAGGATCCGTCCAAGGAGAGACTCGAGTACAGTGGAGTGAGAAACTGGAGCCAGCAGAGGAGTCAGGTCCAGGTTTATTGTGATGGTAGCAAAAACATCTGAACAGGGTGACCTCCCGAGCTGGAACCCTTGCCATGTGGCATGCAACTTCTTATATTGCAGGAAGGAGAAAGGGGTGGGGGCAGAGAGTCCACCAGCCAAGGACAAGGGGGGTGTGGGTCAAGGACTAGAGAGACACCTGAGAAGTCCAATGTCTGCAGGTAAAGGTGGGACTTCCTTTGTCTCTTCCAATCACACGACGCCCTTTTGAGGAATTTTCCAGGGGCAGTGAAGGGAACCCTGTGTCTCTTGGGCAAGGGGACTAGTGATTGGCAGGGTGTAGAGAAAAGGGGGGAATTAACATAAATCTGGGAGGGGATACCCAAAGACACAGGATTCTAGGAGAGAGGTAGGTAAAATGCACCACAACATCGAAGAACCCATGCAGAGAAGAAACTATGGAGCGAGGAAGGTTCTAAGGGAAGATTTGAAAGGTCACAATTGTTACAGAAAAGTAAGGGGAAAAATAAAATTATTGTTAAGAAATTTTCGCTGATACTTATTGAGTTATGTGAAACGTGCTCAAAAAAAAAAAATTGACTGTGTGACATGAAGAAGCAAGGTATCAGCTTAAAAAGCAGTGTGGGTGGCAGGGGTGTGCTGTGGCTGGTACAGCCCATGTGTGGGCAGCTGGCCAAGACATTCAGGTGAATCCAAGCTGGAACTCTTCACAAGACCCTAAAGCCAGTCTGAGATCTTTGAACTCATCAGGAATTCAAGATGAGGTTGTTTTGGCTTTTAAAGAAGATACGCAAGTTCAAAATTACTAGTTGGTTAATGAAGATGTAATATAGAACTTGAAGTTTGGTGTATATTCATAAGCTCTAATTTCATACCTGACAGTGCAAAAGAAATGTGTGAGATGGTTTTTGTATAAAAATGTTGGAGTGTTACAAAACTAATTCAAACAGGGATTTGTCACTAGTTGATAATTTATAAGTGATACATTCACAATAATACAGGAAGACCAGTGCTTTGTTTTTTTCAGTCACACTTTTAATATTGCAAGGATAACATTTGTTTTGCTGATTGGCATATTTTAGTTTTATGTTGGGCTGTTCTGAAATGCACTGTTTTGCCCTTGTATCTAGTTGCCTCCAGTTTTTTATTGATAATTTCTGTATACAATACCATGTTTACCTTAGGAGATTGTAGGTTTTCTATGATTAAAAAAAAATAAAAAGGAGGAGAGGGGAAACAAAACTGATAAATATTGTATATAGACTTGCAAGTGTTAATGCTATTTGGCCAAGCTACTTTTATGAAGAGTATTTTAGAACAAACTATTAAAAGTGTGATGAATAGCAGTGCAACACTACTAAAGCATTAATGATCCATGGAGGAATAACACTAAAACAAGCTTGAGGCTATCAGCCTTTCGCTTTTGAGACTTAACATTACAAATATTTCAAACCTATGCCTAGAAACCTTTCCTTTGTTTGTTTTAGTGACTTGGGAGGAAAGCATGGTGATAATTTCCTATGAGTCATAAATGCTGTATAGCATGTATGAATTTTCCTGATGTAAATAACATGCTTTGTGTTACTTTGCTCATGTGTGTTTTCTGCCTGTTGCTGTGTATCCTGTCCCTTGTTTTACAGCAAAAGGGAGAGGATGTGTGTGGCTGAGGATGGTGCACAAAAAGATTTCCCTTCTTTTGAAATGTTGGTGTTTTGAGAATGTGGAGTAATTGTGGTGTGTAATGGGGCACTTTTTCTAACACATTGAGGATTCTGATTATAAAAAGGATTTTATATTATTGTTAATTATATATTTGATAAAACGTTATGTTTATCTATGTATAGTTAGTCCCATCTTTTAATATGATTTTATTTGTACAACATTTCATGTGCAAACCTGATGAGTATTTTAAGGATTAAAGTAGCCTGATAACTCTTCCAGTCCATTTTTTAATAGTGACCATTTCTCTTAGTCAAAGCAGTAGTTACAGACAGTAGGAGGCCATCAAAATCTTTTATCTTGCTTCTTTTGCTTTCTAAGAGGAGAGGACATGTAAGATGTGTAAGCAGGTTGCGACATCCAGCCCCGTTACCCTTACAGCAGGTCCAATAACTGATATTTTGCAAAAATGCATATTCCAGAAAGGCAGGTAGGCTCTTCTGAGAACCATTTTGGTAGTTTTATCTGTCAGTAGATCTTCCAATCAGCAAGTGATCAGTTTGAATTTTAACACTTGTCTATCAGGTGATGTAGAAGCTCTTGAGCACTTAATGTGTTCATCCCATGACAGCTCTTAGAGGCACTGTCTAATCAGGTCACTGTCCTAACTGTCCCAATCTGATATTATACTTTCTGAGTCTGGCACTGCATGAGGCTTTTTTATAGGTCAAATCACTCTTGGTGGTCTTCTCTGCACCCTATCCAGTTTTTCAGCCTTCTAAAAACAAATCTAAAGTGAGCGAATGCCATCATACATGGCATAGCTGAATATCGGGTTCTAGTATAGGTCTCTGTACACAAGGCAGGTAGTCATCTTTTCTATTCTTCTTCTCAGTCTGCCCCCATTTATACAAGTAATGATTGCAGTAAACCTGTTGCTGCAATTCCAAGTCATTGGCTTACCCTGAAATGATCTGCTTATTCATTGTTTTCATAGTCGTCATGTTCTGGGATATACTCCCTGATACTGCCACTACCGGTTCTGCTTCTGGGATGGAATAGTACATGTGGCCTGGGAAAGTGCAGTGGTTGGTGCCAGCTGGCTGGCAGCTGCTCAAGCTGCAGGCAAGCATCCAGTGTGCACCCAGTTTCAGTATAGAAATCCATTCTGTTCTGGTAAAGCAGCTGCTGCCATGTCTTCCTACAGCTTCCACACTGTAGGAGTACAATTGTATCAGTAAATCAGCATTTCCCTTCATCTTGCAAAGGCTTGAAACTATTGCCAGTCAAAACTGCTTGTGCCATCCTTTCTTTTTGCTGCATCTCTAGAGCTATAATATTCCATTGCCATCCTTTTTGACCATATCTTGAATATAAAGACTTGCACATAAAAATTTGCAGAGTTAATTCCTAAAAGATTTCTTGTAGTAGATTAAATGACTTTACATTATATTCTAGACTTATACCTCCAAATACACATTTTAATTTCTAGTGTGATATTCCAATTTCACGGCTGCTTAATAGGTTGATAGGAATATGAGAACAAAGCAGTATAGTTAGAGAAAGTTATAGTTATTCCACTGCTGTTCAAGTGGTTTTAGTAGAAGTGTAATCTTTTTTTTTTAAAAATTAGACTAGAAACAGCTGTTTTCTGCTAAGTGTAAGAGAGAGTTTCCGCTTCCAGTATGGTAATTTTGAGGGAATGCTTAGCTTTATTGTGTTAGAGACTGATGTAGCAGTTGGAAGGTCATCATTTTAATTAATTTAAAAAAAACTCTAGAAAGTACAAAGTCTTACAGAAATTGTAATTACAGGAGTCTTCAACCATGTAGTGCAGCATGTGGAAGCTACTTGTAAGACAGAGTCATCCTTTTAGTTTTGAGATTACAGTAAATCCCAAAGCCTGTAATTATATTCATCTTGCTGGCACAAGCCCATCCTGGGCTGATTGTGTTCAATGAACGGGTCGTTACTTGCTGTTTCTCTCCATGAGACCTACAAGCATCCTGGAAAGGACAGTACCTAGTGCTTTCACTGCTGCTTCTGCTGAGAGGGCAGACAGACAACTTTGGATTTGGTTTATTTCATTGTATTTTGACAGATTTCAGGTTCTTTGCTAACCGTCAGTTCAAAAGATGCGAGGACAATTAGTAATGCTCCAGAAAGTGAGCACTCTCTTCTGTCATTGTAAACCAAACCAAAGAAAGGGTACAGACACATGTACGTACTAGAAATGCAGTGATACCTGATTCATAAGCTCTGGATTTTGTGAAGAGGCATGATGCAAGGTGCACATGAGTTGAGGCAATCCTGAGCACAAGTACAGGCTGGGCAGAGCAAGGACTGAGCGCAGCCCTGCTGAGAAGGACTTGGGTGTGCTGGTTGATGAGAAGCTCAACATGACCCAGCAATGTGAGCTCACAGCACAGAAAGGCATCCAC
Source organism: Nicator chloris (assembly GCA_013400495.1). NCBI lineage: Eukaryota > Metazoa > Chordata > Aves > Passeriformes > Pycnonotidae > Nicator > Nicator chloris. The sequence goes on from WAAE01001439.1 coordinate 33,006, forward strand.
ATCTTGGACTGCATCAAAAGCAGTGGGGCCAGCAGGGTGAGGGAGGGGATTCTGCCCCTCTGCTCTGCTCTGGTGAGACTCTGCATGGAGTCTCTACTGCATGCACCAGTAGAGACTACTATATACTCTACTGCATCCAGCTGTGGGGCCCTCAATGTAAGAAGTGACATTATGGACCTGCTGGAGCAAGTCCAGAGGCCCATAAAGATAGTCCAAGGTCTGGAGCACCTCTTTTGTGAAGACAGACTGAGAGATCTGGGGTTATTCAGCCTAGAGAAGAGAAATCTTCATGGAGACCTTAGAGCACTTTCCAGTAATTAAAGAAAGCTTCAAAAAGACAGATGGCAATTTTTTAATATGGACAGATAGTGATAGGATAAGGGAGAACATTTTTAAGCTAAAAGATAAGGGATTTAGGTTAGATATTAGGAAGGAATGTGTTATGGTGAGGGTGGTGGGACACTGGAACAGGATGCCCAGAGAAGTTTTGGATGCCTCATTTGTGGAAGTGTTCAAGGCTGGGTTGGATGGGGCTTTCAGAAACCCGGTATAGTGGGTGTCAGGGAGATTGAAGCTAGGTGATCTTTAAGTCCTGTGCCAACCCAAACCGTGCAAAGATCATGATGATGTGTTGGGGGTTAGATTTGTTTCTTTTTTATGTAGAGAATCTTTTCACATAAGTTGCTAGGAAACTAACTACTGGGTACTTATAGGTATAAAGCAGGACAAAGTGGCCAGAGGAGAGGAGTGTAGCACCTGGCTACATTTCTTTTGTCTCTGGGAGTTTCTCTTGAGTTTTGGGGGCAGGTAAAAGATGGGGTTGGGGGCAGCTGCGCACTCTCCTGCTCTCGGCATCGGAAGGAGGACGGCCAAGCTGTTGCTTACTGCAAGGAGGATTCACTGTCACTACCAAAGTCCAGTCCTACCTAGGAATCTACCACTATCTGTTCATGTGTCCAGGAATTCTGAGCTCGCCTTCTCCTGCGTTGCTGGAGCGGGGCTGCCACTGGCCTGCCCCCACCCCTTCTTTGGCACTCCCCTTGGTCTTCTGCTACGCTGTAGCCCCACACCTCCCTGCCTGGCCGGCTACCACCACAGAGCTTCTCATCTACCAGCCCAGGATTTCTGCTCATTCCTGTCGTTCCAGCTTGGTGCTCCTTGGAGTCCCGCAGGCACACTGAGATCAGATTGCCTCGGGGTTTTGGGAAGCAAAGCCTCTCCTCCGTTCCTTCCTATCTCGGCTGAGAAGGCTGTCACAAGGTTCCTGGTTCTGTTTTGTTGTTAATGCTGTAGTTGTTGTTTTGTTTGCCTTGTTATACATACTAGTAAAGAACTGTTATTCCTGTCTCCATACCTTTGCCCGAGAGCTCCTTAATTCCAAAATTATAATAATTCGGAGGGAGCAGCTTTACATTCTCCATTCCAAGGGAGGCTTCAGCTTTCCCTGACAGACACCTGTCTTTCAAACTAAGACATGATGACTTGTTTCTGAAACAAATCTTAATTAGTTGTGACGGTGCTTGAAGTTACCTTTGAGAGACTACAATGTACTTGTGCTACTAAAGTTTCTAATTTTCATAGCGTATGTGGCATCTTCATATCTTCCAAATCTTTCAGGTCTGCAATTATTTTTAAACAAATATTTGTGTCTAATAAAGGGTGGAAAAAACTGAACAGTGTGTTTGCCAGTAGCTGAAATGAAGTTAAGGGTGAAAAGTCAGAGTTGTAATCAGGGTTTTTTAAGATCTTTCTCTAGCAAGACACATCTCTTACCTTTGTATATGAACAACATTTCACTTTTTGCCAACAACTGAAACAGACTGGTATGATAAAGATTTTTTTTTGTAAAGCTCTGATGTGGGATTCTTGTGAAGGGTAGTGTAGCAATGCTGTTCCTTATGTTGTATTGAAGGATAATGTGCAGTGGAGAGGTATTTTCATGTAGTAAAGATGTATGTCTTCTCTCTCCTTTAATACTGCATTACAAATTTTAAAAAATCTATTGTTAAATCAGACTTTAAAAAAAGTAAATTAAAATGTGAATCAGCTGTGTTGTAAAACACTTCAACAAAAAGCCATCCCAGTGTTATGAATAAATTATGGCTCGATGCCTTTGTTAAAGATTCAGCTCTTTATTAAAAATCAGCAGCGTGGGAAGTTCGATGAGGTGCGTCCAAAAATTCAGTTCTCTGTTGACGATATCCGCTGTACAGGATGCCCAGCAGGAGGCGCTGTACCGGAGTCTCTCAACAGGGGCGCTGCACTGTGCTGGCGTCTCTCCGCAGGGGCGCTGTGCTGGCATCTCTCCGCAGGGGGCACTGTGCTGGTGTCTCTCCGCAGGGGGCGCTGTGCTGGCGTCTCTCCGCAGGGGGCGCTGTGCTGGTGTCTCTCCGCAGGGGCGCTGTGCTGGCATCTCTCCGCAGGGGGCGCTGTGCTGGCATCTCTCCGCAGGGGGCACTGTGCTGGTGTCTCTCCGCAGGGGGCGCTGTGCTGGCATCTCTCCGCAGGGGGCGCTGTGCTGGTGTCTCTCCGCAGGGGCGCTGTGCTGGCATCTCTCCGCAGGGGGCGCTGTGCTGGCATCTCTCCGCAGGGGGCACTGTGCTGGTGTCTCTCCGCAGGGGGCGCTGTGCTGGCATCTCTCCGCAGGGGGCGCTGTGCTGGTGTCTCTCCGCAGGGGCGCTGTGCTGGCATCTCTCCGCAGGGGGCGCTGTGCTGGCATCTCTCCGCAGGGGGCACTGTGCTGGTGTCTCTCCGCAGGGGGCGCTGTGCTGGCATCTCTCCGCAGGGGGCGCTGTGCTGGTGTCTCTCCGCAGGGGCGCTGTGCTGGCATCTCTCCGCAGGGGGCGCTGTGCTGGCATCTCTCCGCAGGGGGCACTGTGCTGGTGTCTCTCCGCAGGGGGCGCTGTGCTGGCATCTCTCCGCAGGGGGCGCTGTGCTGGTGTCTCTCCGCAGGGGCGCTGTGCTGGCGTCTCTCTGCAGGGGGCGCTGTGCTGGGGTCTCCACGCTGTCGCAGGGTGCTGTGCAGGAGCCTCTTTGCAGCTGATTTGGTATGAATGAATTATGGGCTAAAGCCTTTATTAAATATTCAGCTCTTTCTTCAAAAATCAACTGCCAAAGAAGTCTGCAGTCTAGGATGCCGGGCACGATGCAGCAGTCTGTTGTGCAGGACTTGGAGAGCCCTGGGGAGATGAGTTGAGCTGCAGTACCTTCCACTGGCCACTGACGGTACAGTGAGGCAGGAACTCCTCACCTCCCCCCACCCTTTCTGATTTCACTGCTGGCTCCCTCTCAAGCCCAAGCCTGGCTCCCTGCCCCAAAAGTTATGGTGAGAATCTGAACTAGGGCCTACAACCAGGGATGAGTTCACCCCTTTCTCATACCCCTGTTATGGATTTTAAGTCTCTCAAATATATCTGTTTGTGGCTAGACAGCGTTTTTTTTCTCTAAAATCCTCCCATCAAGCCTAGCGTCTCTCATCTGCATGCCTCGGGGGGATGGACCTGCCCACAGGTAGTCTCTTTTTGCCAAGGCGGCACACGGCCTCCCCCTCAGACACCATCCCGAAAAAGGGCAGGGGGTTGCTGAAGCAGCCACCTGGCCTCTGCCGTCTGCACGGGGTCTCTGGTTACGCGGGACTCGGGGTGATTCCCACAAGAAAAATAGCATAATTCACAGGGAACTAGGGATATTCCAGAATATTAGTGTGAGCTAGTGAAAATCAGAGCAGGTTGTGTGTGTGTGTGTGTGTGTGGTGATACTTGGAGGGCTTCTGAACTCAAAGGACAGTTTGAATAATGCATTAGGGTCTTTTGAGTATAACAATTAGCTGCTCTTAACGTTTTAACTCAGGAATGCAGGGATTCAGGTTTTTCCTTAGACCAGGATGTGGCAATATTGACTGATTTTATCACCACTTATTTAATACCTACTGATTAAAAAGTTTAACATTGCTTGGAGCCAATAAAGGAAGATTTGGGGGTTTTTTAACCTAGACAGCCCCTAAATTATTTTTCCTAATCTCTTCCTAGGCAATGAAGCTAAAATACTTGTATGGTGCCACGCAACAGTGTTTTGGCATCAACTTAGATCTTTAACAGATATATTCTTGTCCTCTGTTAACCACTTTCAACACACAAGTCCTTGCTTTTCAGCAATGCTGCATCTCATACGTAATGTCCTGCAGTGAGGATCTTCTGAAGCCGGAGCAGCTTTTATGACTCCTAATGACCTGTAAAGCGTTCTGCTGCAATGTCTGTGTGAAATTACTCATCAGTGTTGCAGATGGTAAAACTAGAAAATAGCTGCTGTAGTTGATTTAATAAAAATATAAATTTACTAGATCCTCCAAATATGCAAAGCTGACAAGTTGTCTGTTTTGATAATCTGAGCACTGGGGAATAACAGGGTGTCTTTATCTCACTCTCCTTTTTATTCCTCCTTCCTGTAGTGAAGGGGAATCTTCATAGTAGAGCAATATTCATTGCAAAATGCTGGACTGACTGAGCCTGCTGCTGAATAGGAATACAGCTCTTCTCTTTGGGATGAAAAATTTTGTTCAGATAGAGATTCCTGGTATTGATATAAGGTTGTATCAAATACTATAGTGGAAATACTTTAGTTTTAAAAACAGAAGTATCCATATAGCAATTTTTTATTTTCAGAGCTAAATTAAGTCTCTCTGTTCCTTAAAAATCTGACTTTCCATTTGACTAATGTGGTAGATGCCAGTGGTAACTTGTAAAATGATGAAACAAAATACTGGCTTGTACAACATCCTTATACGTTTAGATTTCATAATATTTCAGTTTTCTTATGCAGGTAGATCCAGCAGATATCACTGTGTCTTCCTGACACATGAAGCACTTGATATCTGCACGTCTTTGTCATTCCCTTAATGTTTTACTGATACTGTTGTTTGACTACATCACTGTCTTCACTGAACCCCATGGGTTGGCTTTCTTTAAAGGTCTGGGTCTGTGGTGGACATCGCTGTGACCAGATGAGTTCTCTGTGGTGCATCTGCTTCAGTGCAGTCACACACAAACCTAGGCCGTAAAGAAAAATAGAAGCATGGGACATCCAAAACCAATTATAGCAGCTCATGTGGACAAATCCCTCACAAGTGACAGAGGGGATGGTATGTAAATGGTTTTAAGGTTGTTCAGTCACTGTGTGAAAGGAAGTGTTTGGTACAGCATGAGTTGAATTTTACCTAGGATGTCTTCTGGATGTGTATATTCCTGTGAAACAGAAGGGTGTGTTTTCTGCATAAGAAGCTCATTTTTTTGCAAACTCATTTTTTTTGCCCCAGAGACAATTTCATATTTTGGAGAATTTGTACTCTTCATTGAATACTCATTCTTCACAGAAATTTCTTCATTGTAACCTAATGTCACACTCTATAAAGATTGTAATCTTGAATTTAATTTAGAGAAATTTCATTACATTTTTTTTTATCCTACAGAGAAGTGATATAGATACTAGCAATTTTTGTTCCATTTATTTCAGTTAATGTGATTTGATAAGATTAACCAGAAGTTTGTGTTGAATAGGATACATATATTACACTGCCTGTCTTATGGTATGAAAATAAAAGCTTCTTTCATCTAGTGACCTTCTACTGAATACTTATGAATAAAAATTCAGTTGATAAAGTATTTGTGTGTTATATATATTCTAGATTTATAAATAATCTTTCAGACTCCTGAAAAAAGAAGTGAGTGCAGCAATAAAAGTGATACTAATTCATGCTGCTGCCCAAAAGGATCACAATGAAAAACGGTTTTTACAGATGAATCAGAGAAAATTGTAACTAAATATGTAGTTCTGTTAATTAGTAAGGAAAGAATATAATTACTAGAATTTAACCTGTGTTATATAGACTATAAATATTTTTTGATATGTCTGAGGGTTTTTAATCTAATATTATATTAGGTACCTTTTTGTTTTTACCTCCTCCTCCATTTTTCCTCCTGAAAGCAGCTGAGTTCAGCTGCAGAGTTGAACGACTGACACTTCAAAAAATGATGGCTGTCTTTTGGAATGTTGAAACATTTGAAACCACAAAATACTTAATTTGGTAAAAATATATATATATTAACACATATTAACACATGACACTAAATTAGTTAAACTAATTTCAGGAATAGGACTTCGGACAAGAACAGTTCTGTTAATCCTCACGATTGTTGTCCTGAAAGAAGGTGATAAAACCATGTCTATCATAAGTGAATATTTTAGAAATCGTTCCAATAACTGGATATTTTCTAGACCTAGCAAAAATATGCAGTATATACAGTAGATCATTATGTTCCATGCTGTATTTGAAGTATGAATTGTCTTCTGAAATATTTTTGAGAAATTCAAATCTGTCCACAACCTCCCTTGGCAAGGACAGAAAAATTGTCTGAAGAAACATTAGCAAAAAATTATCCTGTTGACTTAGTTGGAAGTGACTATTGCAGTGTTTCAGAGGCTGTTTAACATACACACCAGCAATCTAGAACTAATTAACAATACAGTAAACTTTTTGGATCAAGGAATGAACGTATCCTTTCACTGTTAGTAAAGCTTTATCTGACCAAGTCTGCTGCTGGTTTTGCATATATATCACAGCTTCGGTAAAATTATTACAGTTTTACACATTTTTACTTAATCTCATTGGGACTCAGCATTTCCCTACCTAAAGGCTTGATTTTTCTCCAGTGTCTGAAGTCTGTCTTTTGCAGCCTCTTAACTCTGTAAGTGTCCTCTCTTTTGCACCCTCTGCCAAACAGGCTGAATCAGAGTAAGTCATGAAGTCAGATCACAAAGACAAGCAGCAAGCAGTTCTTCCTCATGGTGTAGATACAACCTCTTGACATTCTCTGCCCAGCAGAAGTCTTCAATGATGTTAAAATTGCACAAAAGTTGACACCTGATTTGAGACCTGCTCACCAAACTCATCTTTTTTGAAGGGCAGAAGGAGCACTGCAGGCTCACTTGGCACTGATGCCGGCAGGTGGTGGCAAGGTCTATATCCAAAGAGGTAGGAGCAGAGACCTTACTGCCAGAAGTAGACAGTGCTGACCCCACAGCTGACTGGTAAGAGTCAAAGAACTAATGTTAGGGCAGCTAAACTATCATCTTGCAGTATCTTCTGGTTGCCCATGAGTAAAGGGCAAGTGTTTAAACTGGTCTGCCTGGGTCCAGCAAGGTTTATGGCATCGAGGACAGGCATCTGGCAGATGAAAAGGCAGTAATAAGGATGCTGGATGCCAATCTGCAGAAAGAGAGCAGCAAGTTCAGGCTGCTTTGGCATCTCAAACCTGAAAGGGCTGTGAACAGGGCCTGTGTGCTGAGCCATAGCCTTCCTGTTTCTGGAAAAGCTTTTATAGGGTGGTATTTATTGGTATTATTGGTGTGAAGTCCTGTTACCTGAGTAGGATGTGGCAAGAAAGAGTGGTGGCAAGTTTTTCATCTAAAAGCATATTGGCAGAGAGAGAGCCACTTTATGGGAGAACAAGAACACACAACTCGTCTCCCCTTTCCTCTCCATAATTGTCCCAAGATTTTCTGTTTTCTTTCTGGACTGCTGAATTACACTGATGTAAACCTCCACCTTCGTCGCTGTTGCCCTTGTTTCAGAGAGACAAGACACACTCTTTCAAGGAGAGAAAAAAGTTAAAAGTTTATTGAATACATCCCTTTATATAGAATTTTACCAACCCTCCTGTATCTATCCCCTATTGGTCGGTGACAAGCTGTCACCCCGTGGTAATTGGTCAGTGTTGGACAAGGTGTCTATTGTCAGGCAACAAGAAAGGGTTGTTTGTGAGATATTGTTTTCATTCTTTGCCAAGACGGTTGGGATTGTTGAAACAGGAGCAAGAAAACAGTCTTAATCTGCAGAATTCTTTTCCTGGGAACCAAGTTGTTTTTCATCATTGCAGGCTCCTGTTTTCATGAAGTGCTGTTAGCTTTCTCATGGCTATGTCAATCTAAGCCAGGATTCAGACTGTAGGGCCTTTACAGGCCTACTGTCAACCACCACACACCTTCATCCTCTGGTTTCACCTCTCCTTGTGTGCCCTGTCCATCCTTGGCCAGAGGTCTGTGGTTACAAGGGTGGAGCCATCAGTTCACGCCTTCAGGTGCATCTGCTGTTCCACTGGTTGGGTTTTATGGCTTTCTGGAGAGAGCATCCACAAGAAGCAATAACAAAGTTGGTGAACAGATGACTTGATTACTCCTATCTGGTTTTAATGACAAAGAAATAAAATCAATTTTCACCAGGTCTGTCTGGACAGTTGCAATGGTGCTGATGCAGTGTTTCACCTTACCCTCGGAAATATGGCTGTTGCTCTAACCAATAAAACAAAAATAAGAAAAACAATCACTGTAATAGTAGTTGGAGTTGGACTATGGGAAGCACAGAGCTGCTGATGCAGTGAAGAGCAGTCAGGGAGAGAGAAATGGCTCCAAGTGTGAAAGCTGTCTATGCTTCCTCCTGGCTTTCTGTAGCTGCTGCTAGAAGATGTGCACCATGACACTGGACCATAACATTAAATACAGTGATAGATAAAAGATGGCAAAAGATAAACTAAGCAATTTTGTAATCAAAGCATGTGAATGGGACAGAATATATGAAGACAGTTTTAAATATATCACTCAAATGAAGCATGAATCTTGAGAAAGAAGTAATTATCTGTTGTCTAAAAGGAGAGTATCTGGTGCAAAACTTGCGGTTTGTGCATAGGTTTGACGTGAAAAACTCTATATGCAATAATTTGGTTTGCTTGGTTGGTTTTTAGAATGAGTATGGAGTTTTGTCCATAAGGTGTGGAACTCTAGTTTAAGTGATATGCTCTACTTCATAATATTCTGAATGGATTTTAAAAGCAGGTTAATTTGCTGTTTTGAAGATGCATGAGAGGGCATAAAACTCCTCGTGAGCTGAGGAAATCTTACAAATGGTGCAATGTTTGGCCAGTTCAGCTGCTCTAAAATCTTCTCTCATCTCCTTTTAGTGAAGGTGGAAAACTCAATTCACTGTGTGTTTTCTATTCAGCATTATTTTATTTTGGTGTGATCAAATGCTTGGTGGTCCTGCCCACACACAACAATCCATCAATTCCCTCCACTCTCTCCCTTCCCCCGTGTTCTGTGCTTCATTGGCTGTAATATACTTGTCTACAATTGTCAGAAAGCTTTCCTGGTTATCAAATCAGGCTTTTTCTTTTTTTCTTCCTTATAGATCAGTAGGATTAAATGTTTAACGTGCTTTGATTAGAATATTTCCATTTGAAATGGGCTCCTTCTTTCCCAGGAGTAGGATTCCTGATGTTTTTGCCCTATTTACCCAGAGGAAACAGTAAGAGAAAGGATAGATATGAGGAAGGAGGAGAAAAATCACCATGTCTTGTTGAAACGTGGGGCCCTTTGCCTGGCACAGCAACCATCACTCCCTGCAGGGTCAGGGAATGCAAGAGGCTGAGGGATGTGTCCCTCTAATATCCACGTCTGCATGTGCAGCAGGATGCTTTCTAGCTTGTAATGAAATATGGCTTTTTAAGCCCTTCATCTCCTCGTGCAGGTGGTGGTGACGGCAGTAGTAGTGAATGACACAGCTTTGCTGGATGACACGGAGCTGATCTCTGCATCAGCCAAGACGAATTAAGCTTTGTCACTCCCCGCCGGGGCTACCTTTTGCCTGGTATGTGCGGGAGGAGGAATTCACAGGCTGCTGCTGCATTCACCCAAGCAGAGCCCCGAGCGTGCTTTGCCAGGGGAGGCAGGCAGCCAGAATGATAGCTGTCTCTTTTAAATGCCGCTGTCAGATCCTGAGGAGACTTGCTAAAGGTAACGTGCTTTCCTTCTTACTCATCCAGGGGCTCCGTTGCATCCTTCCAGACACACAGCCTGATGTTTTTACTTCTAAATATGACCGTCCTTCCAATGTACTGTCAGGCAACAAAGAACTGATACAGGAGGGTGTAGGGGCTCTTTCAGTTAACATTCCTACATGTCCCAGGCTGTGGTGGTGCAAGGAAGATAGGTTCCGGGGGGGGTCTTTCTCTCTCTCTTTTTTGTTATTGCTAGAAGGAGTATTTTTTCCCAAGTGAAGTGCTAAAGTTATTGTGGGGTGTCATATTTTGTATTTTTGCTAACTGCTAAGAGGCATCCCTCTTGGGTCGGTGCATGCTCTGCCTTACTGGGAACAACTGACACTGCTGTCCCCGACCTGTATCCAGGACAAATTTCTGTTGTTTCACGTCCTTTGCAAGCTATTTTTACCTGTGCTTTAGATGCGGAAGGCTGTTGTACGTGATGAAGTAGGGATAGCAGCATGTGTTTTTTCAGGGCTGCACTTGCATGTCACACTTTTGGAGTTAATTTGCCTGTTAGAGCAGGTATGCATTTTATCTTACTGTAAATCTGCAGTCTCTCATTTTACCACTCAGAACTTTAAAATACTACTCTGAGTCCTGTGTGATTGTTAAAGCAGATATGTGAAAACCTGCCTAAGATACCTTCCCTGTTCAGGAATGAACGTACCTTATTTTCAGAAAATAACTTTTATTTAAAAATTTAAAAATCTGTTATGTTTGGTAATTTTTTCCTTCTCTGTGTAAAAAGGTTTGATTTGGGATTTTAGCTGGATGTTCTGATGGAAACTTCCAACACTGTAATAGCATTATGTGTCTGCAAATAAGCTTCTATTTTTTATCTTGGGTGCTGTGAAATATTTAATGGCCGTTACTGTGCAGCTGGATATACATCTGTATGTGAATGAAACTATTTTTATCAGCTTAGCTTGAAAAATGAGATATCTTTGATTATTTGTCAGGAGAGCTCAAAATCAATTAGTGTATTATTTTGCTGAAGCATGAAAAGGTAACATGCTAATACAATGAGATCAGTAATAGGAAAAGAGAAGAATACTGCAATCAAACTTATATAAGCATTTTCCTTTTATTTAGATTGCTCAGTGGGGCCACATTGTTCAAAACATAGGAACTTAAATATTTATTAAACATCCTCTCAGTAGATTTGCTTCTCTTTCAAATCTGTGCTGGATAATGCCTGTTTTTCTCATTTGTGTAAAATGTTTCTATTCTGGTAACTCTATTACACGTTTATCAGTTGAAAGTCAGTGTATTCTCTTTTTCTGTTGTGAGAAGAGCAACCTTTTTGTCTGCTGATGTCTTTATCAGACAGATCTGGGCACTAATTTAGTCTCTCACTGATGAGACTTGTTGTTCCACTTAAACACAGTTTCCCTGTGGATAATCAATAATCTTATACATCATAGCCATCTTAATTATTTCATGCTTCCATCATTCAACAGAACTCAGGCTAGTGGGTTTTTCCTCCTTTGAAATTATCTTAACTACCATTGAGGCTCCTTGCTCCTCCCACTCCTTCCCAATAGGAACTGGAATGATGCTATTGATTTTTTGCATTTGTGCGCCTTATGCTTGTCTCTAGTTGATAAAGAAAAAGACAGTCTAGAGGTATATTCATATATTCTTCTGTGAACTTTATGCATGCTGGACTGGAGTTGCTGTCCTAATTGATAGGTTCCTGAATTTTAACTGTTTTGAGTGAAACCTTTGGTTTTTTTAATCTAATTCTCTGGCGTTTTTTTCCTTGGCATTTGCATCTCAGAAAATAGTTATGGACTGCTCAACACAGCCTAGCTAAGGACAGGGATGGACCTTCATGTTATTAGTGGGGAGAAGATTCTTGCCAACAGCTGGCAATCTCCTGCTGCTGTATCAGCTGGAAGATCTCCTTTCCTTCTAACCTGCTAGTCATGGGGTTTTGTGCATTCATTGAGTTTTTTTGCTCCAAAAGCAGTTTTCCTTGATTTAGTACTTGCCCCCAGCCTGTCTCTGCTAGGGTCTTTCTCTTCTGCACTAATCCTGTAGCTTTGTGCAGTTCCCTGAAATAATTTCTGTCTTTCAGGCCCTACTGTGGTGAAAAGATACAGGTGTGCTGCACGCTAGATTAGTCTCTTGTGTTTTCAATAAAAGCTGTGTGGTTAACTATACCTCAAAATGTGGACATATCTGCTTTATGTATGTTATGTCATTTTTCATGCCTGTCTTGACAAATGAAGCTTGTAACTTCATTTCCTGTTCTTTCACATAGGGATGTAAACAGAAATGCCTCATCTGGGCAACTGGAGACTGTCTAAAAGGAATTCTTTCCAATAGGGAGGTGTTCAGGAAATATTTTATTTTACAGCAATTGTACCCTGCTCTTCTTGTACTTCATCTTAACCTTTCAAAGCAAAAAGGACAGCTTTTTTTGTGTTTCTTTGCATTGCTGCACGTACTTACTTGGTAATTGAAAAAAATTCTGGCAGGAGAATCAAGTGTTGTGAACTGATTTCAAGGCAAAAATATCATATAGTAGTGGGAATGCTCTCTGAAACCCAGTCAGTGACCCACCCCTTCCCATAGTTGTGAGTCAGAGCCTGCAACAGATAACCCTTACCTCTCTTGACCTTACCTCCAGGGTCATCTTCAGATGGGAGCATTAGTCTTCTTTGTCCACTGCCTTCAAATTTACACCATTCATAGGAGACAGGCACAATTATAGAATCATAGAATGCTTTGGGTTGGAAAGGATCTTCAAACATCGTCCAGTCCAGGCCCCTGCCCCTCAGTCCTGCTTCACTGCTGCCCCTAGCCATGCACTCCTTTAGTACCATATTGCCTCTGTGGGTACAAGGGCTACTGTGGCTACTGCACAGAAGTCTTCTTCTGTACTTCCACTGTGTCAACGACCCCCTTTTAAAGGAAAAGGTGTGGCAAACAAGAAGTGCACAATAATTTTTTGTGCAGGAAATTTAGCAGACTGTGAGATTTAGGTCCCTTAATGTGTATTGCACTTCAGTTTTGTGCGTCTTTATTTTGGAGGTCAGTACATTTTCCGTAATGAAATTGCACATTACCAAGGTCAGACAAAGCTTCATATTTGTGTCCATTAACAAGCAACTATGAAAGAAAAGTGTTATGTTATTTGATGATGCAATTTGTAAGAATGATGCTGTGTCAGACTGCTTTCTTATAGGTGTGGAGACATGATTTGAATTTAGATCTAGTCTATCTAGTTAAGAACAAAAAAAAATTGGCTTTTACACCAATGTGTTGTTTCTACACCAGTCTGTTGTTTCTATGCTATTTTTCCATTATGCATTTTTTTAATAACTATTAAAATGTTTATTGTGGATAGGAGTTTGTGCTGTAATTACCTGATTTCTTTCATTAATAAATCTTTCATGCTTTTAGTTTTAAGCTGAAATACTGCTGGGTCAATCTCTTTTTATTGTTATTATCCATACATATTTGAACCTCTGTATGTATGTATATACATTTTAAGCAATGTTGGAAAAGGTTCTGAAAAGAGAGAAGGTATCTTCTTAGCATATTAGGTACTAAAATTTGCACTGAGAAGAGAGTTTTGTAATTTTTATATATTATTTTAGTTTTTTGTCTCCTTTTTTTCCCAAAAGAGCAAGGTAAGCCAAAAGCTATGTTAAGAATCTGAAGTAGTAGCTGGTTTTATAGTTTTCACTATGAGAAGTACTGGGCTCAGAGAGAATGGTAACTTACATTTGGACCAAGTGAATATAAGGAAAGGCCACATTTCTAAGAGCAATCACAAATCTGCACTTTGTCCAGCTGCTTGTATTGTAGGATGATTTTTTTGTGCAGTGGAGAAACACTAGGGGTTTTTCCCCCTCCAGTTAATTTGTATAAGACCTTGGGCATTGAGCAGTACGCTGTGCATACCAAAGAGCCTGTGGTAATCCCTTACATTGCATATTTATGCTGAATAAAAATGGTACAATTTACAGTTAGTATGTTAAGTACAACAGTGAACAATATACATATATAGCATACAATAGTGAAAAGTTGATGAAACATGTAGGCTGGTCAGGTTTACAGGTAAATTAACCACTTTGTAGTTTAAAAATTGCCTTTCAAGTAGTGCATTACAAAGCCTTGGCTGTGGTTAATTGATGTATGGACATGTTCATTTTTTCCCTTTATTAGCCAAAAGAACTGCACTTTTAGGAAACTGTGTGTGTAGTTGCATACTGAAATGGGTCTCTTTGTTAGAGTCAAGAATGCAGTTTTTCACATACACAGATCAGTGAAGTTATTCTGGATTTTATTATAATGGAAACAGAATAGGAACACTCTGAGGAAGATGTCAACTGTTGTTACACAGGGCATAGCGTGAGGAGCTGAGTGGAATGCCCCTCACCCATCAAAGCTTTATAGCTTATCTTCACGATAATTTATCTGCGCATACAGATCCTTTCTGCAAACATATATTTTTATTCTCCCAATATGTTTCCAATACAGCAAGATAAAGCAAGCTTTAAAGGCAAGATGCTGCACTCCATTTTACAAGATGATCAGTTAAAAATTGGGTTGGGGCCTAAAGCATCAAAGGATGAATTCTGAATGTAGCTGAACAACGTTATACTTTGCTCACAAGCAACTACAACAGGAACGAACCCAGAAATTTTTTTTAAGTATGGAATTAAAATGGTGTTAAAGACTTGACATTGAGGGTATATAATATCTTATTACAACCTTGCAAGTGTTTCAAAGACTCATCCCTGGTTACCAGCCTTTAAATTATTTTAACAGTAGTTCTGATTATGTGGTCTCTTTTTGCCAATAAATAGTTTATTAAAATACAAATTTAACTACTAGAACTGAGTCAACAGCTTGCTTTGAATGAAGTAAAAATCATGACTAACAATATCTCTAGGGACTTTTAAACGTAAGTTTGTCTTTCTAAAATTAGTTCTGAAGGTTTAGAAAATTCCTAAGTGTCTGGTAAGTTCTATAAATAGGCAGTCAGTATGGATTTGTTGGATTTGTGCCTTTGGTTGGGGTGTCAGAAATACACTTCGAGATTTTTCCTACTCAACACCTGTGTATCCAAGTTGTCCATATCTCCCAAGATTTTTGGAATCTGAAAATCTGAAAATGATTTCTGTGCTTCTTCTGATTTAGTAAATAAACTACAGTGAAAGAATAAAGAGTAGAAGCAAAATCTGGAAACTTTCTTTTCTGCTAGCATGTGGGAACTTTAGGGCCACTTCCAGAGTTGCAGCCCTTCCTCAGCCATTAGTGGGTACCTCATGAGAAGACAGGAGAGAGTCCACAGAGGAGACCTGTGGACATCTGTTAGCAGCGGAAGTTTTGATATTGCTCTTAGTGCTTGCAATGTACTAAATACAATTTAAAAAACAGCCAAAACAAAAGCATTCCGTGGTTCTACTTGGAATTTTTTTTTTTTTTTTTTACAAGACTTGTTTGTCAGATAAGAAAATGAAGGCAAAGAGTGGCCTTGACCTGTCTTATGTCACTCAGTGGGTCCATGCTAGTCTTGGGGACAACCCTGTCCTACTCACATTTTGTCATCGCTGGCTAGGAACAGTTACTGAAGTTGGCAAACACTGTGAGAGAGCACAGAAGACACTGCATGACTTTTTCCCTTCTAGGTTTTTCACCAGTTTTGACTTTTTTATTTGCATTTAAGAATGCCTTTGGCCAGGATTGTTTTAGGATTGCTTTGATATTGTAAGTGCCTGCATTATGATTGCTGAAGGAGAGGGAGAGAGATGAATTTTTGTTAAGACGTTCCTTCTATAATTGGTATTTAGGCTTTCCAGCACTGAGTATGTGAAGAACAAAAGAGGCAGATTTATTATATTTAATGAGCATTATTAGTTTGTGATATTGTCTTTTTTGTTCAAAAGAAGTCTTTGAACTTATTGTTGTAAGAAGTAATGAAAGGAGAAAGGATTTTCTGTTCCAGAGCAAGCTGATCACAGTTCACAAGTTCAAGCAATATTTCTTCACTACTAATATAGTCAAGAACTGGCAAACTCTTTATTAATTATTCAGGATAATCTGAAGCACAGCAGCATACTAACCAATCTCTGTGGTGCTTTGACTGAAAAGAAAGATATAAAAATACTTTCCAAATCAAGCATGTACTACTTAAAGTAGGAGCACTGCTGCAGCCCTTATAGTCTGAGGGTGTGTGTATGACTGGAGTTCTGCAGAGAAACTTTTTGTCTTAGATAAACATATATTATTGCATGCAGGCACCTTTAAGGTGTGAAGAGAAAGCTGCAGTCATATAAAGAGATGATAAGTGCCCATTAGCTATCTTTTATCTATCAGATATTACTGACTTGTATCTGATATGGTAGCGCTGATATCAGTTACACATTGAAAACATGGGGAGTGTTTTTTCTGCCATGTGTAGATTTGCAGGATGGGTTACAGAAGTTGTTGGCTGGTTCCTATTAAAATTCTTTCACAAGAGTTCAGCAGGTGATTGTCCGTAGTGGTCTGATAGGGATAGTTATGTTTCTCTCCACTGAAGAGTATTCTAAGGAAAATAAAAAAAAAAAAAAAATCACCATGTGACAGTTTGTAGGCTTTCTGAATATTAAAGGTGAAGTTATTTTAAAAAAACAGTTATGTGGTAAGTGGTGCCAGTTTTAATATGAATGCAGGCAAGATAGTTGAGCTGTAAGTAATGAAACCCCAGACTTGCCCATGGGTAGGGTGTTGCACAAACATCCTTCCAAGTATCAGCACTTCTGCAGGATAGAAGTCCATTCCAAATGTTTCGTGACTTTGTCTTTGGTGTAATTGCTGCTTCTAGTTGTAGAAGACAGATACTCAAAAATAGCCCAGGAACCCAGTATGGGCGAGCATCCCAGAGTGGCACAGAAGGTATGAGGAAGGCTGGAGCCAAGCACTAGGCAGGATCTTGTATCAGGTACAGTGGTACAGACACAGCAAATTTTGCTAATCTACAACCTATGCCCATCCTTGCCTTTGCATAAAAACACTGGATTTTTCTTTGCAACCAAATTTGCTCTCTTTCTGTGCCTATCTGGTGCCCATGGGAGTTTTGATTACTTTGAAGTATCTTAATTCTTTGGATGGAGCTGAAGCCTTTAGGAAGTAGGGAAAGGAGAAGGATGGCCTGGGGTAGGAGGGAGGAGGTGGCACACACTGCAAGCCTTTGCTCTGCAGTCAACTGGAGGTGCCCATGGCTCCCATCTCAGGGGTGCTGCAGTAGCAGGCAAAGGAGAGTTGAGCTGCAGCTGGGGTAACGAGCAGTGGGAGATGCAGCACTGCTGGGAGCTCAGCACAGGAAGTGGGAAAGAAGATGATGGGGAGAAGAAAAATGAGGGGGATGTGAGAAAAACTAGAGGTGAAGCAGACATGGCATGTGCTGTGGGCACAGCCTCTTGCTGCTGGAAATGCACATGCGATGTGAGGAAAAACAGGAACCCAAGCTGTGGGAAGACAGATAGAGATAGTGCAGAAGACATTCCTACCTCTGATGCATTGCAGCTCTGTTAATTATCAAGGAGTGGTAACAGCCTTGCCCTCCCAGCCATGGTTGTGATAAAGAGTGAGTTAGCTGGGAGGGAGTTCAGGTGCAGTTAGTTGGAGATGGAGTCTGCTGGCTGTGCTGTGAAGAGGAAGGGACAGGAGGTTGTGTAAGGGACAGATAAGGTAAGCTGCTGTACAAGGGACAGACAGGGATAGGCAGCCAGGCTAGGGACAGGAAGGAGTGAGCTGGAACAGCAGAAGAAAGAGAGGGAGAAGAAGTACTGAGGCATTGAGTCTACAGACTAGCTGCTGGCATAAATGGACAGACCCAGAGAGCTGTGTGGAGCTGCCCATGAAAAGCTACATAGAAAAGGTATGAAAGACTGATAGGTGACAAAGTCCTGATGCCTGGAGCCCTTATAGTAAGTAACACCGAGCTGCTGAGAGTAAAGCAGCAGGAGTTAAAAATTGTCATTTTATGAAAATTTTTTATCCCATATAAAGTTCAAGTCTACAATTATGTAGTAGCACCTACCTAGATGCTTTAGGAATATATTGAAAGCTGAGGCTCCAAGTGGAAATGGGCTCTGGTTCCTTCTGTGAAGAATGGACTCAGTCTCTCATGAGCTCTATATAATCTTAGTCTGGGGGTCTACTAAATCTGAGAAACACTGTGCAGTAGGGGTGAGAGCCTTCTTGAGGCAGATTTCTGCAGTTTAGTCCATCTCCCAGCATGACTCTGCTTAGTAGTGCTCCATATGCTTTTCATATTGTGGTGCTGCTGATGTGCTTCTGCCATGGGAAGGTCCTGCTATAGGCATGGCCCCTAAGCAGGCGAGTCTGTCTCTGTCAGCATAGGTTACAGCACCTCTCCAAGCAGCTGTCAGTAAATCAACAAAGGGTAATCTCATTTCTTCTGCCCTATCTGCATTCCCTGTAGGAGTTCTGCTGGCCTCGGGAGACGGCTGCTCAGCAGGGCACACAGGGAGGACTGCCCTGGTTGGAGGATATCCCAAAAGGCCAAGTTTTAGCAAGTTGCAAGTAAAAAGAAAGTGGTTCATTTTTTGCCTCAAGGGAAAAAAAAAGACAGTAAAATCTTTTAGAATTTATTAATAAGATAAATTAATGGAATCTTCTGCATCAAAACTGGTTTACCACAGTGTTACCACAAATACCATGTCGTTCCCTCACTCTCAGAGAATTGTTTATGATCATTTAGATTGAAAAAGACCTCTAAGATCATTGAGTCCAACCATTAACCCAGCACTGCCAAATCCACCATTAAAACATGTCCCTAAGTGCCACACCTACACATCTTTTAAATACCATTTCCCTGGGCAGCCTGTTCCAGTGCTTGACAATATTTTCCATGTAGGAATTTTTTGTAATATCCAATCTAAGCCTCTTGTGGCCATTTCCTCCCATCCCATCACTTTTTACTTGGGAGAAGAGACCAATCCTTATCTATATACTTTCAGGTAACTGGAGAGAGCGATGAGGCCTGAGCCTCTTTTCTCCAGGCTAAACACCCACAGCTCCCTCAGACACTCCTTGTTAGACTTGTGCTCGAGACCCTTCACCAGCTCAGTTCCCTTCTCTGGACACAGTCCAGCATCTCAAGATCTGTGCTGTAGTGAGGGGCCCAGAACTGAACATAGGATTCAAAGTGTGGCCTCAGCAGTGCTGAGTACAGAGAAATGATCACTGCCCTGGTCTGCTGGCCACACAGTTTCTGATATTTCAGAAACTGCAGGCCAAGTCCTGTTGGCGTCTTGTAAGTGTATGAACTTCTAAAGATGCTCATCCTTTATGCCTCTATTCTTCCTTTGGGCGTTTGCTTTAAAGCGCCACTCCTGTAATATTTAGGAACCTTTTAAGACTCTGGGCAAAAGTTAAAAGAAAGCTTCAGCCCAGAATGTTGTTATTACAGAAGTATTATGTAAGTCTCCCCTGCAACCTCTCTGTCTTATCCCTTGAACTGCTTATTGCCGTTTTTATTAATGCTGTTGGGAATTATGTTGTTATTAGGAAAGGACACTTCCCTGAAAGTGTATTGGGGCAGAAAAATTGCTCCAGATTGGACTAATTGCAAAAAGACAAACACTAGACATAGTTTTGTGGGGTAAAATATGCTACTGGAAATAGTGTCACATCTAACATGCTTGTTCTGCCTTAGCTTCTCAACAATGAATACAGAAAGATGTTAAGCAAGGAAATACCAGCTATTCCAGTGACTGCATTACCATAGTGCAGTAGTAAATGTCACCAATAAAGCACAGTAAAAATCCACACTGCTCTTAAAGAAACATTTATATTCTTAGTGAAGTAGAATTTGACAGCTCTGTCTGGCAGAAAAAAAATGTTTCTGGCATTTAGTTTTGGTAGGTTTTTGTTTAGTTTTGTTTTTCTGGGCATCCAGCATGTGTTGTGACCTCTTACAGACTAGTGCAGATTTGCAAAGATACTGTGGGCGTGTTGTTCTCAGCTGTATCACAAGGCAGTGATGAATAACAAAGATGAAATTTCCTACCATGTTAGGAGGCTTAAGGTGATATATCATTTTATTCTCCCCAGTAGTCCAAAAGGAGGGCACCTCTGAGTATTTTAAGCTTTCCAGTGACAGAGTTTATATGTTTTTTTTCCTTTACTGACATACTTATGCACATAAATTTCTGTAGACCCTAAGACAATATGATATTGTTATAGCACATGTGGGTCAGGAATCCATTTTGCTGACCCAGGGCATAAACTTACTGCAGATTTTGTTTCATTGAGCTAGGAAGAGGAGTTAGGAATTGAGATAAAACCTGACAGCCTGACCTAATATGTAATATGAACAGTTATTTTTTACTAGACAAAACAAAAACAAAACAAAACAACAACAACAACAACAACAACAACAACAACAACAACAACAACAACAACAACAACAACAACAACAACAACAACAACAACAACAACAACAACAACAACAACAACAACAACAACAACAACAACAACAACAACAACAAAAACAAACAAAAAAAAAAACCCCAAAAAACCCCAACAAAAACCTCCACAAAACTTGAAAGTAAAAAGAAATTACATTCTTCAAAAAGAAAAAGACATAAAAACTTTTTTATTTAATAGCTGTTTCGTCAATGAGAAGGAACAGAGAAAATGGGGATTCTGGTTTAGGTTTTGTTTTACTACTTGGAAAAAAAAAAAAAGGAAAGTGCAGGAAAGTTGGTGGAAGAGTTCCTTGGGAAGGTCAGCAGTCCAGAAGATTGTCTAATTACATCTTGTCTCTGTTTTCACTCTGGAGCTGTGTAATGCAGTGATAAATGTGCCCAAAGGTCACTTACTCAATGTTCCAGAGCTTCCAAGGTAGCAGGAGCCCATCCTGATGCACAAGTGGAAGGTAGGTTGTGCCTTAGAAAGTGCTTGAGCTCACTTTGTAGAAGAATAGAGTTTCCTCTTCAATGCTGCTGTTATGGACCTTGTCAGGATGGTTCAAGCAAGGCCACCAAACCAGTAGCAGCAGCAGTTCCTGCAGACACCCATCTGAGGGCCACTTCCTATGCACATGTGCTATGTAATATTGAAGAGCAGCTGCTCAGTGTTGGCTGACAGCTGCACTGAGGTAGAAGCTGTATGCCGCAGGGTGAAAGGCTGACTTCTCTTTTGTTGCATCTGTGGCCATAGCACAGTGTGGAGATCTCCTTTGTCCAGTGTAACAGAAAATCTTCATCATTTACTCCCTGCAGAAATATGTCCTTATTTTTCATGGGATTCACATCCTCACAATTTATCCAGATGGAGAACTAGGAGTGGTTGGGCTGGGATGTGGTGTGGCCAGTACAGAGCTTCTCAGCTGTCTCCAAGATTTCAGATCTCAGTGTAGCCATAACTGAAATGTTCATTAACAGTTCTAGACAAGTCAGTTTGACTTTCAACGCATAGTTCAGCCCGACTGTGTTGCTACGGTGTACTGTGTGTTTTGGTAGGGTTTTTTTACCTGACTGTCAAAAAAAGTGCCTTTACTTTTGCAAATAGGTGGCTGGGTAGAGGAGATCTCGAATTACATTTAATAAAAATTACATTCTCAGATATTTTGTTGCGATTTCACTATAAGCCCAAGTTTGAGAATCATAATGTGATTTAAATTTATTTGTTTTACTCTGCTAACATTTGTGGTTCATTGTGATTAAATGTGAAGAAAGCGGAAAAGCAGTAATTTAAACTAAAATCATTGTGTTTCTTATCTGAGAGCAAAAGATCTATCTAATGTGTTGTATATCTACACTGCTTATCTTTGAGACATCGAATGCAGTGCTATCTGAAGCCTGTGCCTTTACAGATGGAGGCAGAGGAATACTTGAAGATGTCAGAAATTGTGATGATTAGCAGAAGGATAGAGTAGGCAATTATTGTTCAGAAACAAACTTCAAGACTGGTAAGTGTTGATTACAAAGCTGAAGATAACACAGCAAGTGACGCTTGCAAAGTTATCATGAACAATTTAAAAACGCAGATGAAAAAATCTCTATATAATTCTGACAAAACTTAATGGGCAGCATAATGGGCAGTGGCAGCAGAGAATTCAAGGAGGGCCCCATGGATGACTATTCACAGTCCATGCACTATTTTCAAGGGATCTGCAAATGAAATCAATAAAAGCAAACTTCTGTCTGCATTTAATTTTCGCTGTTATGGAAAATATTAAAACATCTGAAAATCATAAAAAATGGAGCATATATGTGTTTGTGTAAATATACAAGTGTTCATATACACACATATGTGGACACTGACATACAGTGGCTATCTTACTGCTGAAGCCAGGGGTTGTACCTAACAGTTCAAATCCCAAATAACTGCAATAAAAGATTTGAACAATGTAGGAAGGAATAATTCTAAATTCTAATTTGCTTAGAAGAGCTAGATAAATCTACAACATGTTCACTGCAACCAGTCACATTACTATTGTTGTATATCTGCAAGCAAAAAGATTGACATTTGGTGTATCTGTAAAGATGATTTTTTAATAGATTAATCCAGAGTGTAAAAAAGTAGTATGAGAAACAGTGTTGCAGGACATTTGAATAGTCGGTCCCAAGTTCATAATTCTATGAGAGCTGAAGTTATGGGAGCTAAGAGATAACCACTGTTCTTCCAATTTGGATGATAAATATAGAATACGTAAAACATAGTAGCTTTACAGCATGTAACAAAAGATGAATAAAATTCTGTTCACTCCATAAACATCATAAAGCTTGAAAAATGATAGCTAATCCTTCCTCCTTAAGAGAACTTTCTGGAAGACATACCTGCTACATACTTTAAGACATGGATATCCTATTCCCCTGCAAATGTGGAGGGGGAAACATGTCTGCACTATTAAGATTTTTAAAATTTTAATTAAGTGTTGAGATGAACAAAATCAGACCACCTACTTCAAGATCAACTTTGTCTTAAATAGGAAAAACAGCAAACACAGATTGTGTAAGCAAAACAGAGAGAATGTGCTTGGATTAAAGCTTCTTCATCCTTGTTTGCAATCAGGGTGTCAATGGGATATCCAGGAATGTTCTCATGCAGAGAGCATGAAGCTCATACATTATTATCCGAGCAACTGAAATACAAAGAATGTATGGTAATTTATTCTCTTTGCTGATTTTCATTACAAGGGTTTTTATTCTTGGTAAGCCTTTCCTGCAAAGGGGAATAGTCTTCCTGTAAATGTAGGTTTTGTGACATGAATCCATGGGGACTGTCTGTCTGACTTGAAGTTGCTAATAGATTCGGCATATTGCTGAAGCATTTGCTCATCTAATACCACCTCCTTGAATAATGAATTACATTCAGGTTTTGTTCTTAGCCTCCTTCTCTTCAGCTTCTCCTCTTGTGGTGTCTGTGCCAATGAACATATCCAAATCTATTTCTCTGTTTCTAATCTTACTGGTTCAGATTTGGTTTTGAAAGTGTTCTGTGTAGCTGTTCGAACAAAGTTTGGAGAACCAAAATTGTAGGCGCAAATGCTGAAAATCTGAATGCATACTGTGCTCTAGCCCCAGGTGTCAGAAGTAAGAAGAATGAGATTTTTTTAGTAAGAAAAAGCTGGCCAGGATATGATTGTGAAGCTTTAGCTACATGTATATGTATTTGTAGCTATATCTATATCGACATCTATATCTATATATAAATAAAAATGGTTGTATTATATATGAGATAGCTACAGATGCTTTGTATTTGATCAGCAGCATTGCTGTGCTAGTAGTGATGCTGCTGGCTAACCTGCACCACTCTTTTGGGAACAAATGATAAAGCACAATGTAATTGGATGGGAGTCACTGCCTTAGGAATGAGCTCTCTGCACATAGAGCAGGGCTCTTGGGAAGCCTGTGGAGTGTCCCCACTTTCCTCAGTCTGCCAAAATAGGTGGTACTAGTGCTGTGGTGCTTATTCTCCTTGTGATGGTATTATGTGAATAGAAGCACGCCCAAATGCATTGGTCGTCTCTGGTAGATAGATTTGCTTTGATGGCATAGATGTATCTACTGACTGAAGGTGCTCTTTCTTTTCATGGTGGGGAATCCTAGGTTTGTTTCAGGCTTTTAATTTTTTCCCTAGGATGTTATTAGCAAGGTACTTGTAGATGAAATCAGAAACCTGTTTATCTGTTGCCCATGGAATAGGATCTTACTGTACTAGAAATCTCCATGATTTAAACATTGCTTTTCAAGAAAAAACAGTAGTCCATGTGAATATCACACTAAAGTCCTAAGTAAATCAATGTCTATATGGTCAGTTGTTTTCCTGCGTTTAGTTTTCAAATTCAGCTGCCTCTTAAATGTCTCTAAACGCTTTTATGTCATAGCATTCTTTGCCAAAGTTGTCATGTTAAAGAAGAGGTTAAATATGACAGACATATTGCCATAAAAAAGTTCATCTGGCCTTGCTTTTCCACCCCAATGCTGACCCTGGCTAGTGAAGCTCAGAAGTAGCTCTGAGGAGAAAAAAAGCTGAGGAGCACTGCCCCTCTCAAAGCTCAGAACACGTGGCTGGGTCTGGAAACTTGGCATGGTATGGCTTCTGAGAAAGAAGGATGAAAGCAAAGGCTGGTAGGATGAAAGCTCGTATCTAAAAGGAAGCCCAAACTTTTCTGGATCAACACGACCAACTGGCAAGTATATATGCCAGTGCAAATAATCACTGATAGTCATGGTGGGAAGTTTGGGATGGAGTGACAGGCCAGGCCATGAGATATTTGTGAGAAGTAAGTATATTCTCACACCCTTTGTAAAAATGAAGTATTTGTTGTAAGAATGAATTATTTCTTTGAAGAGATAATCTTGGTGAAGAGACAGTAAAAAAAATTTCCTTAAACTGTAGAGGCCCCAAAACTGGTTGGAAAGTGCAGTGAAGAAACAGCACTTGCAGCATTGTAAAAAGTAGCTAAGGATGTCAGTGCAGTATCCATGTATGATCCTCTTCAGGAAATGCTCAAGCATGACATAAAGCCACAAGAAATAAACATAATTGATCTCCTTAATCAGCAGCAGAAAAACTATGTTGGGCAGGTTGTTTGACTCTAGAAGCCGAATGCCACAAGTTTAGGCAAGAGTGTTTTCCTGATGTATGTGTCTAAGGAGGTCGCTGAAAGTTATGGGTCCAGAAGTGTAAAGGAAACCATGGTTCAAATGTGTCTGAGTCAGTTTTTGCAAGATTGTCTGGTAGACTCATTGAATCATTTAGGTGGGAAGGGACCTCTAAGATCATCAAGTCTGACCCTTGACCAGCACTGCCAAGTCCACCACTAAACCATGTCCCCAAGTGCCACATCTACTAGGCTTTTAAATACTTCCAGGGATGGTGACTCTGCCATTTCCTTGGGCAGCCTGTAGCAGTGCTTGACAGCCTTTTCTGTGAAGAAATTTTTTGTAATATCCAAGCTAAGCCTCCCCTGGAACAACCTGGGCTCGTTTCCTCTTTCCTATCACTTGTTACTTGGGAGAAGAGACCAACACCCACCACTTCCACTGATGGAAGTCTTGGTCTAGATTGACTGAAACAAGAGAAGAAGCAGTGACCTCTCCAGAGAACAGGTGAGATTTGGAAGGGATTTTGAGTCAGTGATTCTCCCCTGAAATGGAGCTGAACTTCATTTATGAGTTGACTGGAGAGCCATATCATTATCTGCAGTGGAGATAGACTGGGGATCGAGCAGCTATGTGATTGTTAATGTTGGGAGAGCATTTCTGCAACTGTCAAATCTGTCACACTCAGGATAGGTAAGAAATCATAGCTTGGAGTTTTGAGGGTGGTAACTGGCAGACTCTTTGGATGATCCCTAGATTACTTCCAGCTGTAATGCTGCAGGAACAGTACCGTGTGGACATGAGAGCTCATGACATAGGCTTAGCTGGAGAAATGCACAGCTTTTGTATAGCATTCAGTAGTCTTCATTCTTGAAGTGATCCTTGGACCCCTAAAAACCTTATCTCAGGTCTTTTCCCTAAGGATTAAAAGTCCTTCATCTTTAAATGTCTCTGTTCTCCAGCATTTCATGTTGCTAAAGGTCACGGCTATGTCTGGCTGTAATTTATTAAAGCATAATAAACCTACAGTGTATATTTTAACAAGTTGTTGCTGCATAGGTGCTTTATCAATAGTCAGAAAGTTTCTTTATAATAATGGCTTATAATGCTTCAGAATTCTGTTTTACTGATGTGAAAAGTATCTGTCAGTAGTACAACTTGGCTATTTTAGAAAATTGTTTAAAACACTAGCAGTTTGAGAAATGTTGGCTGTGATTTAATTTCTGGGTTTATATTCTAGGAAATGATGGCTTGTTTAAATCATTTCTCAAGCAACCATCTTAATGCTCCTGTAGTACAGTATTCTCAGGATGCCGTCAGACAAAGTGCAGGTGGTTCACACTGCTGCTACCTAGCTGGGATAATATTTTTATATCTATGTATTTATATAAATACATATATTTTTTCACTCTCTACCAATCAAGTGCCTTTCTGACTGAACTCTTAAAACTGTCAGTATTCAAACCTTAGCAGTTATACCATTTCATATAGTTTTATTCAGAACATCTTACAGCACTTCTAGGTAGCTGTATTTCGGATTGTTAATGTTTTCACAAGGCAGTTGTTTGGGCTGCCATTGAAAATTGGTAGTCATTGCTTTATGCATTGAAGTTGTATATTCTTCTGTTATCATGAAGATTTTGGTTGAAGTAATACCTGAAACTCTCAGATTATAAAAAATTGATAACTTCACTTTTTGGTTATTTTGAGAGCTGTGTTTTTGATGCTCTATTGAGTTGACTATAGATTCTTTTCAAACTTGATTTTGCAGATAGCTTAAAAATAGTTTTAATCACTGTTGTATTCTGTAATACAATTTTTTTGTTTTGTCTTTTTTAATTGGTATTTGTATTTATAAGCAAAATGAAAAACACTCTTGAGTGGAGAATGGTGAGAGAATTGTAGAAGTTAGATTTGGTACATAATTATAACTCTTCATTTTGAATGAGGAACAATGAAGAGGATGGTGACAGTATTTCATTCCAAGGATGGTCAAGAATATTCTGTTTCATCTGGAAATACTTTTAATTCCTCATGGTGATGTGGTATCATGCTTGCCAAACATCTCTCGCTGCTGTAATTTGGCAGAGAGGTGCTGGGATTGTGTAAGTTCTTAGCACTAAACATTTGTGTTTCCTTTTTTCTTGTCTGTGTCTGAGATCACTTCTTTTCAGTTTTGTAAGAATTTTTGGTGTATGTTTTTTTTTTTTTAAATTGCCTATTGCTTTGTTACTTGAGAGAGTTTCTTCAGGGTAAAATGTGTCCTCTAACTGATTTGGCAAACCCTACAGTAATGTGATGTAATTAACAATAATTAATGTAAAATAGGAGTTTTCTTTGATTTTTATAAGATGCCAGAATTTTATCTCTGAGTTTGCTGTGCAGAAAAATAACTCAAATTATCAGATACTAATTTTATAGTGTAAAAGTGATTGATATTTGTGCCTTAAGGCAATTGGGGGTATACATTTATTAAAGAAGTTAAAAGGTAATAGGTTCTATGTACACTGCATTTGCATGTCTTTCCTGTAGTTGTTTTTTCCTTTATCAAAACAACCCTGACTTCAAGAGCAGAAGTGGCTTCTATTTGTATACACAAACTGTGAAGCCATGTGTCTTGGATAAAATACAAGGAAAGCATCGTTAACATCTGTGGTCCATCCAAGTCCTCTCTTTATACTCAGAAGTTCCCATGGGCTCTCAGTGTTTCTCTCAGAGAGTTTCCAGTCTCTATCCTCTGTCTAGGGATATTAGACAAAGATTGTGATACAACCCCATGAGATGGCAAAAATCATTTGATGTTTGTCCTTTCATTTTTTTTTCTTAGAGCCTTCTAAAGGTAAGGTTGGAAATGTTATCCTGGTTTGTGGTAGTTTGATTTTGAGCCAGGGTGCTATGATTTCACCTCAGGACTTGAGTGTGAGGCTTCTGTGTTTTAATTTCCGTCCACTGCCTGTGGGGCTGTCTGGATTTAGACCACCACAGGAAACAAACTCTGAGAGGATGAATCTGATGGGGATGAGCAGAGCCTCATGTTGCCTGGCCACACTTCCTGCTTAAAATTCTTGGAGCCAAGGAAAAATATGTAATCCCTGACCTTGACTCTGGGTTCTGACATTCAAGTGTAAGAAAGCAAATGAGCTTTACAGAAACAGCTGTAAGGAGAGGGACTCCAAGCGACAGATGTTAGCTGAGAAGACATCAGTATCTCCAGATTGTGAGGTTTTGGTTTAACTACTAGGAAATATGTCTCTATTGAAATACTTCTTTGCCACTGAATTTGATTTTGATCTCCTTCACGTGCATCTTTTCACTAGATATCCTCGTTGTTTTGCGCCAGGTATTTGTGAAAGATAAATTAAATGTTTCAGAAATTAAAGCCTTGCTGCAGTCGGTAATAGCCATTCAGTATCCACAGGTCACCCAGTGTAAAATAATGTCATTTTCACACATATGTTAAATAATTCATGTTATGTATAGATATTTCAAAGTTCTGTCTATGGAGGCGTAGATCAATCAGGAGAATGGTATATCCAGTTACATCTTTTCTGAGGCAGAGGGTAGACCCAAAGTCATTCAACTATTTCCAAACATGCAACATTTCAAACTACTTAAGCAATGTTTGTTTCCTAAATGCATCATTAAGTACTGGTACGGACTTTCGAGGCTTTTGTTCCAATTGTGGTAGAAGTGGATGATTCTATTAAGAAATCAAGTAATTGATAATAGCTTTAATTTCCTGGGGGATAGATGCAGCTTTCCTTGTGTCACCCCAAAACTTTAAACTGTGGATTTCATTTATTTGCTGGTTCTAGCTCTGTGATCAGTGCATGGTTCCTACCACATCCTAGCATTGTGAATTATGTAGTGTACTTAAGCCAAGAGTTGAAAGTATAGTGATGACAACTAACAAATTGCCTTAATAATCTTGGTAAGGATGGATGTGAAAAGGGATATAACTGGAAATTAGGATGATAGGAAAGATACACTGCATTAAATTACACCATGTTAGTAGTTTTACCATTGCTGTAAGTATAGGCAGCTGTACCAGCTGAATAGACAGTTGTACTGCAGTTCTCTGTGCCTTTTGTACCAGTCACATTGTTGTAATGCTACAGTGGCTTCTCTCAGTTTGTCCATTCATCTTTTTTCCTGAAATGTATTAAGAATGTGCAGCAAACTCCTTCTTCCAAGGCACAAAGTTCTTTTGTCCCCCCTCAGTTTTGAAGGAAGCTCAGCTTTTTTATAAGGTGTGATACATTCTATATTGAGGGAAAACAGATATCATGAGCTCTTCCTAAAGATGCATCCCCTCAATTGAAACACTTCAATGTTGTCCTGTAAACTGACAGGACTCATATAAAAGAAATACCAATAAATGAAAGCATTTGAAAAATAATGCCAAATAATCTCTATTTCATGTAGAGTTGTAAATAACTTTGTAGAAAGAAGCAATAGTGTAGTATTCTAAAACTGGGGAATCTACTTTCTTGGTGGAAAAAAAAAAGTACATTAAGTATGCTATTGCTGTCTTCACCTGCACATTAAAATGTATAGTTTTACTTGGATTGTATAGAAAAGCCTTTCATAGAATTGAAGTTAAATTAGTTGTGACAGTTGATAGTGATTAATCACCAGTTTTTCACTGAAATAATTCTGTTTTTCAGTGTTGAAAAATAGGATTCCACAAGGAATTCTACACAGTGGGAACCATCAATCATATTTGTATAAAATCTGAAAGACAGGAAGCATGTCATATTAATGGATACTTGTGTATTTTATTTGGAGGTTAGAGTGACCTTTCTTTTGTTACCTTAAAAACAGGTGGTGGGGTGGAGAGAGAATCATAGAATTTTGACTAAAGATGACTGGCAAGTCACCATGTCTTTGAGAGTTTTTCATGGCCTCCCACAATTGCTTGATGTAGGCAGCAAGGATTTAGGAGAAATATTAAGCTGGATACAAGTGCAGTTTGATACGGGTTTCCATGAAAGAAACTGTTGTGTGTTTCTGAGCATCATGAGAGTTTTAAAAGTTATTAGAGGCAGAATGAGTCCCAAGAGCCATGAAGGAACCTTGAAAAACTCATTTTATGCCCTACTCAGCTTTAGCTTCTGAATGAACAGTACAGTAGGTGAAGTACTATGAGGCTCAGTCTTTCTTCCAGACTGGAGGTTAACATAGGTGTTAACATTGGAAGACCTTTTTTATTTCTTTGACACGCAAATTTGCAAGGACTTAAAAAAATTACAAATACTTATTGTGTCTGTACATGCAGAAGTAGTGCTTGGGCACAGATTAAGTATTGGACTCATTTTGAAGGAAGTTATTAAACCATAAAGTATAAAATACTGGCATTTTACTTGGTAGCAGTTTTAATACAGGGATTTTTACTGTGCCACAGATAGAGGAGTGTTGTATTTAAGGCATTCAGGTGAGGTTCTAATTGGGGGTTAAATTAT
>WAAE01001449.1:0-12236 GCA_013400495.1 Nicator chloris
ATCCCTGGAAATTTTCAAGATCATGTAGGATGTGGCTCTGAGTAACCTGACCTATTTAAGGATGTCCCTGCTTGTTGCAGGAGAAGGGTTACTTGATGACCTTTAAAAGTCCTTTATAACCAAAACTAATCTATGGTCTTCAGGGAGAGTTCTCTTCAATGTTGGAGGTCATGGAGGCATCTAATTTTACAGTCTAATTCATTGTATTCTGCTCTGTCATTGGTTGTTGTCTTTATCCTTATTCTATTGCTAGATTGCCCAAAACATAAGGTTAAACATCTCAGAAGAATGGTACATGAGGAGCTCGCTTTTCTTCCCTGTTGATACAAGAAAATTAGATTCTTCCCTGCAAATTTTATTAGAGTTTTACCAAGGATACTGGTTTACCAATAATCATTGACTGAAGTTTAAACAGCATCAAACAAAAGTTTTATTTAAAGAATATTTCTTATGGCTTTGGACTTTTTCAAATCTGACAAGCAATTAGGAACTTGCACCTTCAAGTGCTGACAGAGCTTCAGCAAGCAAGGAAGAAAATAGTCAAGGTACAGTTTTTGATAAAGATAGCTCAGTCTTTTGATATGACTGGGATCAATTCTCATAAAGGCCAAAATGACTTTTCAAATCCTGGAAGAGTCTTGTAGGGCTCAGATTTACATCCTGCTAGTAAAAAGATACTAGGAACTGAGTTGTCAGTGTTTACTGTTTGTCTTCCAATTCAGTTGCAAAGAGATCTGAAAAAAGTGAAATTTAGAGTCCCATAAAACATTACAGGGATGCTGCCTTTAAATATTCAAGTTAGATGTGTAGAAGGCCAAGTTTCTAGTATAATTAAAATAATAGAGAAACTTCTATACTTGATGATGTAGTACATCCCTTTGTGGTTCCTCTTTTCTATCAACTCTACAGAAACTTGGATATTTCCCTTCGTCACTTAGATATAATTGGATGAAACTGAGCTGTAAGGGTCTGATTTTTGAATGTGATACATTAATTTTCTTTATTTTTAAACTCCATTTAGATTTTAAAGGAAAGTTTAGAGAGATAGTAATGGTTTTGCATATGCCTATGACTATATATTCTTTAAAGCAAAAATATATACTTTTCCTGTTAAAGGTTTGTAATGGGATTGATGTCTCTCTTCTCTCCTTACAGTTTTTAAACTCTGATATTAAGAATTCTTAGCAGCCTCTTTGTTTTAATTATTGTTTTAATTATATTTCTACTTAAATCAGCATGAGAACTTAGGCTAGCAATGAATGTGCTTTGAAAACTCACTACCTAAAGTCACACCTAAATTTAAAGCTCTGTAAGAGCACCATTATTAAGAGACCTTACAAAGAAAAAAAAGAGAAAAATCTTCTAAAAATTACTGCCGAGGAGACTTATAAAGATCATGCTGAGTGATAGGTCAAAAGGCCCAACCCATTGACAACTGCTGGAGTTAGGAAAGTCACTTATCCTGGTAGGCAGCTACTTCTCTTCACTTACCCCTTTTGACACTGTTCTTTTATGTCATTTGGACATGTTCAGTAAGGTGACACAAGGGGAAGACTTTTCCTATGCTTATCTGGATGCAGTGGAGGTGTGGGGACTTATTACTGCTTAATAGGTTACTTGCACTCAGCATCATCTGAAGAGAAGTGCAGGGTGAGAAGGGCATCACACTGCCCCAGGAAAATTCTGTTTAGAATACTTCCTTGGTAAGCCACTGCAAACACCTGAAATCCAGCTGAATCCAGGTGAGAATGCATGTAAAGAATCAATAGCCTAGTGGCCAGCAACACATGTTCAAATACTGACAAAACTTGCCCATTGTAAGTTTTCACGATAAAGAAAGAAGAGTAATCTAAGCTCTGGATCCATCTGACTTTTTACTGTAGGCAGGGTAAAAATGAGCATATACATTCATGCAAGCAAAATTGATATAAAACTTTGTAGGAAGACTAATCCAAGGTTAAGATAGAGGCATCATGTATTCATGTCTCCTTTGAATTCAGTGGAGATAGAGAGATTAACTGTGTAATGTGCTAAAGAACTGAGGTCTGATATAGTTATATAATTTAATAGCTCATAATCATTGACCTGAATGTGCTTTTAGTAAGCCCATATTTTCATGTTGCTACTAATTTTGTCCAAGTTCTCACATGTACCTATGTGGCTGCACAACTCCTAAGTGTACTGGACCACAACCTATTATGAGGCTGGGTTTACTTATGTCTGTGGCAGTACTTAAAAGGTTTATAAAAACCCCAAATAAACAAGGTTTTTAAAAAATTAAAAAAAAAGGGGAAAAGAAAAGAACTTGCTTAAATAGGGAGGTAGACAGATATTATAGACATGAGATTTGGAGATTTTACAGCTACAGAACTGGCAGTGTGTCCTTTATTTTATGATATGCATAATCAGCAGCAGAGGACCTGGAAGGTGTATGTGCCCTTCTCACATTATTTTAAAGCTGTATTACCAGTCCAGCTGTATTCAACAATTACAGTGCTAATTGAGCTCAAAGTGAACAAGCTCATCTACTCTTTCATTAAAGAATTAAGTTTTTCAATTAAAGTTTAGCTTTATTTAGTTCATTTATGTAGATATTGTCCTAAAGCAAATAGAAGAACAATTTTATCACCATTAGAGGTTTCTGAAGCATGATCACAATGAGCTTATACAGTGTCAGAGTTATTGAAATAAAACTATCATAACAAAATTAATGTGATAGACTTAAGGGAAGAAAAATCAACAGTATCTGTATAATGAGATAATAATCAAGTTAAAAGTGTAGTCACTATAATGTTGAGCTTACAATAGTCATTGTCTAGGGAGGCCAAGTCCGTATATGTATATATATATATAAAAATTAAATTTTATTTACAGAGCACATACCTTGTGCGTGTTTGTGAAAAACACTAAGATATGAGGTATTCTGCATTTATGCTGCTGATAATTAAAGAGTAAATGTGGTTAAACATTTTTTGTCTTATAATTTCCATAAAATCTTCACTTTTTCCAATTAAAGAGAAAATGATAGTGGTGCTAACTGTAGATCTTTGAGTAATAAGCCACAAAATGCAAACTGTGGGACACAATTATTGCTTTAGAGTTATGTAAAAGCATGCAAGCCTCTAAGCTATATCAAATGAAGGGTTTACTCAGTGAAAGGTGCTTTATCTTATTTATCTTTGGCACATACAAGAGCATGAAATTTAGCAGACAGTGATGTATTTTGGAGAATCCAGGTGGGACCAGTGATACTGAGCACTTAGAGTAGAAATACTCTATTCTGCAATCCTTAGCTATCTATCTTTATATTACCCCATCACAATAACATCTTGAATGCCACAGAATACTTAGCTGAATAATGCCCTTTTTAGAGGTGTTCAGTAGTCTCATTTTCAAGTTCGATGGAATCAAGAGATGGAAAAATAATAATTTTTTTTTTTTTGGTCTTACATTACTTAGGCAAAATATGGCAGTTGATTATATTGAATTTTTATCTCCTATGACTTGTTTTTGTGACTTAAGTGGAAGTTCATCCTTCCTTATACTGTTATTTATAATTAAACGTAGAACAAAGCATCAATGAGGTAATTGAAAGTGAGACTGTTTTTTCAGTCTGTAGAAAGTTTAAATAACGTATTCTTGCAGCAGGTTCAATGGCTATAACTTTGAATCTACTATAGATCTGTGGAAAGTGACTCTCAACTTCATTAATGTGGATCACAGCCAAATCCCTTCTTTAGCTGCTCAATGTCTAACTTAGAAACAGAAATTACAACTGAATCAGAAGACATGGAAAAATCTTGCATATCTCCTGGTTTTTCTGTTTTGTTTTGTTTTCTTTTTCCATTCTGAAAAACTTTGAAAATTCTTTCTTATTCTGAGAAAGATCTTTGCTGTTGCTAACTCCTTCAAATTTCTTTCTGCTTCCATTTTTCCTCCAGGTATTCTGCATTTTAATATGAAGAAATCTTCAGCTTTTCTGACACCATTTTTGAAATTTCAATAATATCTGAATGTTTGAAAAGGTCTAGTATTTTCCCAGGGTGGCAATTCTTCCAGTTCCAGATCATGACATTAAAGTTCACCTTTGTTTTGACAACTTATCCTGATTTAATCTCAGCTGGCAGCTAAGAATACTGGCACTCAGTCCATTTCCCCAAGTGGGATATGGGAGAAAATCAGAAAAGTGAGAAAACTCATGGGCTGAGGTACAAATCGTCTTTGTTGCCCTGCACTTGCTCTGCTCCAGGAGCTCCATGTGTCTCTTGTACTGGGGAGCCCAGAACTGGACACAGCACTCCAGATGTGGCTTTACATGGG
Organism: Nicator chloris; assembly: GCA_013400495.1. NCBI lineage: Eukaryota > Metazoa > Chordata > Aves > Passeriformes > Pycnonotidae > Nicator > Nicator chloris. The sequence goes on from WAAE01001449.1 coordinate 4,321, forward strand.
TGGATCAGAGGGATGGGATCACCTTCCTTGACCTGCTGACAGTGCTCCTCTTAATGCACCATGGAAGACCTTTGTCATTCTTGGCCCTCAGGGCAAAATGCTGGTTCATAAATGGATAGTTGTCCACCGGGACCACCAGTCCTTCATCACAGAGCTATCTTACAGCTGGCTGGTTCCCAGTCTGTACTGACAACAAAGTACTACTACAGAACAAAACACTAAACCAGAACAAAATAATAAAAGGAGGATTATTTTCATTCTGGAGATCTAAAATTTAGGTATCTAAATCTGAACTATTGCCCTAGAGTTCGTATATCATACTGAATAAACAGTAAGCACATCTGCCACATCAGCAGAGCTTGCAGTCTCTGACTTTTGATTTCAACAGGCTATGGGTTGGGCCTTGAGAATACCTACTCTGCTTTAGTGAAAACAGATGATTTTTCGGAAAATAAACTCAGTATTTGGAGTCATACATTTAGGTGACTAAGACAAAGGGTTCTATGCCAGCCTAAATGTGAAGTTCACTCTAAGAATGGGTCAATGTCCTAGGATGAGTAGCTTTGTGTATATTAGTAATACCTGCAGTGAACCTCTTTTCCTCTCTGAATCTTTCCTCAATAAACCAAAACTAAATGCAAACAAACAAAAACTAAACCAGAAACAAAATCACAGAATTGTAATAAGTAATTAACAGTGATAAACAAGTGAGAAATACTGTGTGCAGTCTCACATAATGAAAAATACACCAATGTTATCAAAGTTCAATTACTAAGACCCACATTCACTTAGCAAGGTTTTGAAATTTGGCTGATGCTCCTTAAACCTTAATGTCTGTACCCCATTTTTCTCTTGTAATTTTCTATATATGATTGAAGCTCCTTGTTTTTCAGTCCTGTTACCACAAAGTCAAAAGAGAGAAGAAAAAATCTTCAGATGTTATTCAGACCAGCTAAACTCTTACAAAATTTTCTCCAGGAGACTTTTTCTCTTTCTACTGACTACAGAAAAAGAGTTAAGGAAACTGCAGTCTCAGCTTACAGTGAGTCTCGAGTCCTTTATCATACGGGTATAGAAGTTAGATTTCAAATCTGGGATAATCAATCCAGTGTTTTTCTCTAGCCACTGTAGTGCTGTGTGTTATTCCTTTAATGGAATTAATCTTATACTAGAAAAGGAAATCTAAAATGGAAATTTTCATTGTGAAAAATCAGCCCCTTAAAATCCCTTTTTCTTCTCACTGAATATCAGGGAAACCCATGGCGGCTAACCTAAAATACTGTTCATATAGAAAATTGCTTGAAATTAATTTACCTTCTGTGACTAAAACCATGTAAGATAAATTGCCATATTGCATCTGGCTGGAGTGGAGTCAACTTTCCCCTCTTCACCATATAGTTCTGTGCTTTGCAATGGTACCCAGAAAGGTGTTGATAACACTCCAGTGTTTTGGTTACTGCTGAGCAGAGCTGGCTTTCACCAGTATAAGACTGTTAGACTGAGAGGGAGAAAAAGGCTGGGGCAGGAGCATAGTCAGGACATCCAATCCAAACTGACCAAAGAGATGCTGGATGACATAATGCTCAGCAACAAAGGAAAGGAAAATAGTGGAGCAGGGAGGCATTTGTTACTAAGACATTTGTCTTCTGAACTAACTTCCGTGTGTACTGAGGTCCTGGTCCCAGGAGGTGGCTGAACACGCCTGCTGGACGGAGGTAGAGAGTTTTTGTTTTTTCCTTTGCTTCCATGTGAATGTTTTGGTTTTCTTTATTAAACTGTCTTTATCTCAACCCAATAGTTTTTCTTCTTATTTTGGAGAAAATTTCCTCTGTGGAAGAGGAGTAACAGAGAAGCTTGGTAAGTAACTAGTGGGCAACCAAGGTCAACACCCCACAATTGCCACCCAAAATATTTTTCCAGCTCCCTTTAAAATGAATTTAAATCTCTTCACTGTCTTCAGTAATTGCCAAGTCTGACATCAAAGTGTTTAAATATTATTCATTGTGATGCTTGTTTACTGCTGACTGCAGATGCAGTTGCACCTGCATTTAATGTGCAGAAGCACATTGTGCTTGTGCTTTACGTAATAGCTAACACACTTGTAGCAGTTAGGTTGGCCTTGTAACTGCAATCGAGGAGGGTTATTATGATGTGTTGTCATTTTCCTCTGATAGCCACTGTAAACCACATAAAAATAAAAGTCACAGATTACTGAAACATTTATCAGCATTGCTGGATAAAGGGGAAAAGTAATGTATTCACTGCGATATTCACTGTATTTATGTGGTAAGAGACTGTCGTAGTTTGACTCAATTGCTAAACATTTTTTGCTAATTTTCTCATCTGAGATCATGACTAAAACAGAAACAAAGGTAAAACAATTCAACTATGAATCAAAAAGATAGATTTATTCACACACACTCAGAGAAATAAGGAAAAAGGAAAAAAAATTGAAAATGTCACAAAGCACTTTTCCCTCCCATCCCTCAACAACTCAAATTCAATTCAACCTTCATATTTAGACTTCCACCCCCCTGCAGCCTGCTCGATGCTGCGCAGGTTTTCTCTCAGTCTTTAGGAATATTTCAAAGTGCCCGTCCATCTTTCAGTGAGATTTTACTCAGTCCACACTGTTGCTAGATGAAGCACTTTCCCAAATCTACTAAGGAAAATTGTCCATCTGCTATGAAGCTTTCTTCTCCTCTTCACAATGTCTCTCAGAAGGAGGGAAAAGGGTTAAAAACTTTGTCTCAGTTCTTCTGCAGATGACGTCAGCTGCCGGCTATCNGGTGAGGGGATCAAAGGAAGGGCTCTCTGCCAGCTAGCCAAGATCTGCCGTCTCCTCCTCCGAGTGAGGAGAGCGGCCTGGGACCAATTTACCTTAGGATTAAGCCCCCCAGCTCCCGTGGTACATGGGATGGGGCTAAGCCCTCCCTTCAGCCTCTCCCTTCTCCCTTTTTGGGAGAGTGGATGAGGCCTAGCCCCTTCCCAGCCAACCCATGGCCACGGCACGGTCCCAAGTTACCTTCCTGAAAACTAGAAGCAAAAGAAGCAGAACTTCCTGCTGGGTGTTTTTTTAACCCCCTTTGACTAGTAGAAGCAGTTCGCCAGATGTAACATCTTGTTTGCCTTTTTTTTTTTTTTTTTCCCCTCAAACCATTACAGATACTGAAAAACACGGCAAAATAATATTATTAGCAACAAAGACACAGCAACAGGTGAATATTTTTTTAGAAAGCTGGGAATTAGCACTGGTGGGAATATACAGTATGGAAATTTGTTTTCCACTAACATTTTTGGTCAGTTTATCTTATTTTTAGATATATCAGAATCAGAAGGCTTAGCTATAGCAATGCAAACTACTATAATAAGAGAACGAACTGAAGTGTAGTATGCTTTCACCACAAGTTTTGAATTTAAGTCAGTGAAAATATTTTTTAGATGTGAAATAAGGTGTTCGTTCCTTCCTTGTTGAGATCTCTTAGTTTTGCATTGTTCTGTGCTACATGCTTTTGCTTGGAACATAAGTAAAATTAAAACACTGTCAAGAGATATTAAAAAATACAAAAGAATATTTCTGGCTTTCCTACACATAGAGAAACACTTTGGATAATTTGAATAAGTTTCAGATAAGCAACCATATTTTTGGGTGCTCATTAGAGCTTAGTGAATAATTTATAACAAATAATTTAGTTGATGAATTTTAACTCTCTTCAGCTCACAAATTGTCCATGAACAGATTGTGATTTTCCTAAATTAGCTCATTATTCACAATCATCCAGTGAATAATTCCTGTGACTAATTCTCTGTAGCTAGTTTGTGGCCAGTTGCTGTAAGCAGTTAACTTTCAAGATGTTTTGGCCTGCCATATAAATCCTTTGGAATATTTCTGCTTAACCAAAAAGTTTGGAATCACAGCATCAATAATTAAGAATAGTAACAACAACAATAATAATAATAATGATAAAGAAGAAGAAGAAGAATCAATAATAATAATAACAAAATAACAAAATCCTATAAGATATATGTACTTTCAACCCTAAATTTCAGTTCTGTGTAAATCACTGTAATATTTAAGAGACTTTCTGAAAAATATAGTTAATTTACTTGTACATCCAAAGGGAGACAAATCTTCATATAGTCAAAAGATTTTTAGAAGTTTCTGAAAATTTTCATTCCTTGGCTGCCTTTAATTCAGTGTTTTCCATTCAATATAAGTGGGATACATCAGAAACAATCATCATGACATTTGAAAACAAAGGCATTATACTTGCAGCAGCAGATTTTTTTTTTTACATTTTTAATGATGGAGTAATTTTCCAAGTTCAAATAATAAATTGTATAAGTTTTTTGAGTTTTACTTGTCTGACATAATCTCAGTCTTATATTTTGTCATATAAGGCCAAAGCTAAATGAATAATTAATTTTAAATCTTGAAAAAAAGAAAAATTAAGTAAGGACGTAAATCACTTATTTTGAGACTAAAAGAAGAGGGGCAGGTTTATGCTTCTTGCTTACTTATGGTCTTGTATTTTCTTTATACGCTCAATTCTCAATAAAAATGTTTAAATTAAGCCTTTTAGTTTTATGAGTACATGGCTATTATTGTTCTAATATTTACTTAAGGTGCTGGAAAAACCTGTTTTTTCATTATATTCTTTATTCTTATTTCCATTATTCCTTTATAACTCTTTATTTTTAATGCTTTGTCAAAATGTTGCCACAAATCAGTATTTTCTTAATGAGGAGAAATGGTGAAAAACTAAGATATGTTTTTAAATCAATAAGCATTTCTCTTTATTTGCAATGAATGTTCAAGGTGAATTCTCTAAACACAGGTGAAATCAAGCAAGAGGAAGTAGTTCCACAGCAAGAAGAGTCTAAGCAAATAATCTATCAAAATCCCTCTTTCTTAGCTTCTTTCAGGAGCTCTGATTGCTTTGATTCTTTCTTACTGTATTTTGTATTCACTTTTGTCTCCAGGACACCAAGAAAAATTATCATTTTTCAGATACCTTAACTTACTATGTGCTTACCCTGGAGCAATGTCAGAGGTCAGAAGATTGGAGTTCTACTCAAATTTCTGTCTAAGTTGTCTGGATCTCAAATGGGTTTAGATGTTGCATTACATGGAAAAGTTTAATAAATAAAAGCTTCTTAAGAAAGTTATCTGTTTGGAAATTACTGCATACTGTATTAGAGTGGACAACTCTACTCAGATTTTTCCAAGGTTTGATTCCTGCAATCAACTGGGCTTTTGTTTGACTAACAATTGCAAGATGTCTCCAGTTGTAAGTGATATTTTGCATATAACAGGCTCTCCAACCACTGTGATATTTAACGTAGAATCACCTAAGTATGTCAAACTGTATGTATAAAAAGGTAGGTATTAATTTGCAAATTTTTATTTTCACATCCAACAAGTTCATGTTTTACATTAGTTCATAGCTTGTATCTACCATCTGAAGAAAACTCAGGCAGTGGTGCAACTTTCACTGTCATTTCCTATTACCTCCAAGTGCCTACTTTGTTTTCCTTGAAGAACCTCTAGGAAGTTTTCAGTACCTAATATTGCTTCTAGTAAAAGGTGTGTTTTAGCACATATTATCAATTGGAAATTTTCATTAAGTTTTTGTACAAAACTTTCATGAAGTCCTTTATCTAAAGAAGATTTTTTTTTTTATAGAAAAGCATCAGCAATCCTAGAAAAACCTGAAGTACTAAATAAATAAATAAATAAATAAGATCAGTCATTCACAAGGCCTATAAAATAATAATATTAATGACAGATTTTCCAGAAATCATGTTGAGTTAATTTTCTTGAAATAAAATATCTGAATTTTGTATTTCACGTTGAAAATTTATATTTCATTATTACTAATTTTGTTATCTATATGTCTATGAGACATGTTCCCTAGGTTCCTAGGCTGAAAATAATGTCTAAAATCTTTTGTTGGTGAGAATTCTGGTGCAGGATCCTGAATTGCAGTGATATGAACTGTGAAGTTCCTGATTTCTGTACAGGTTATATCCAAAACTGTGTTCCTTAAAGAATAGAAATTCCACTTAGTTGTGAATAAGTATGCGGTGAGGGTCCTAAACCTGCACTGACACAGCTTGAAGAAAAGAGAGTTAGAAAGTGTATTAAGGTGGGGTGGGGAGGGGGGAAGAGAAGATACGAGCCAATATAGTCTTGGGAAGGGTAAGGTGGCAAGGCACATATATTCACTTAGAAATATGAGGCTGTGGAGTCCCTCTATAAAGCATACTTTATATAGAACTATTTCTTTAGCCTGGGAAAGGGCATATTTTTTAAAACATGCACTGAAGGGATGACAGGAAGTCAACGAGTTTTTAAGTAGTATACTTAAATAAGAATTTACATTCCCTGAAGTCAACAAATATTTCAAATAATGAATGAGTGCATATTCCACTCTTGTCTTATTGTAAAAGGGGGAAAATACAAACATGAAGAAAAATTAGTTGTCAGGTTAGTTCCCAGGGCATGGAAATCAATGATTTGTTTTGTGCTTTTGCCTTGAATCTTTTAATAGAAGCTCTTGCTTTCTCCCTATGAATTGGAGTTAGATGGTATTATTGACATATCCACAGGAAAGCTGTAATTTAAAAAAAAAATGTACAGTACTTGGAAATGAGTTTATTTGAGTGAGCTTTTGAATGTCAAGCACATTTGAGACAGTTTGCTCATTTTAGGCTGTAGAATTTCAAAACATGAAAACTTGGGAATCAACATAAGTTTACAGGGTTTTTTGTTTGTTGGTTTAGAGATTTGAGGGTTTTTTTGCAAAATGCACAATAGATCTATTTTTTTGTCTCTTTATTAAATTACTGTGCCTAAGAGTATTCAGCATACCTGTCAACAGAAACTCTGGAAAGCAAAAGACTTACATTGTCCTTAACATTCCTGTGGAGGATACACACATTGACCTGTACATGTAAGGTTGAGAGGTACTTCTGTGAACTATTCCTCCTTTCTACCTCCTTGAAGGCACAATAGCAGCACTATAGGAACAATATACAGATCAAGCACCATGGTAAAACAAATATCTGTATAATAGTAAGCAGTTTACTATCCCTCTCTGTTTTTCCCCCATGTTGAACTCTGATGAGAAAATTTGGTCATGTGGCTATTTTAATGAATTTCTACAGAAATTCTCATAGAGAGGCTAAATTACTGAGTAAGAAAAGAAACGTCCATCTAAGATGGTAATATTTATTCCATGATGCACTAAGTATGTAGATAATCATAAGAATCTCATCAATTTCACTTTATGTGTCTGTGTAGAAATGTTTGCCTTTGTGTTCTTTTATATTTGATAAATCAACTATCTCTTGCATAGAGAAACTGTTAATTTGCTTTCAGCAAAGAATTCCATAGAGATGAATGCAAATAAAAAAATCTTTATGAAACACTGAGATATTTAAGCTGATTATATTTTTCACTCTTTGAAGTTGATTGAAGGTGTTTGAAGGAATCAATAATTCTGTGATTTATCTACATTCTTTCTTTCAATTTTCCTCTGTTTTACCACAGAGTAAATGATAATAAATGATACACAGAAATTTGTTATCTCACTTATCAGTAGACATAATTTCTACTGTTGAAACGCTTAAAATTTCTAGTACTGTAAAATCAAAAAGCCGCAAAAAAATAAAGCCCGCATAAAAATGCAAAAAAACCCCAAACCACTCCCCCACTAGTATTTGCAGATTATGATTTCTGTTTCATTGAATGAATGAAAGAAATAAAGAGGAAATGAACAAAAGAATGGTTTAGTGAGTTGTTATTTTCTTTTATCACCATTTAAACATGCCAGATTTGCAAGTAGTTTAAACAGTTCCAAATGAAGTTAAGTGCTAATTCTATTTTGTTGAAGTAATCATTACAGGTTGAG
>WAAE01001450.1:0-30523 GCA_013400495.1 Nicator chloris
AATAATAGAGGTGTCATCTCGTTGTTGGATAAGTATCACTTAAAAGACCTTAGAAAGAGTTACAGAGTAGACATTTTCCTACCTTGCTAGTTAGAGCTCATGCCTCATGAGTCTGTAAATAGATAAGAAATAATAAACATCCAATTCAGAGCTCAAAAACTACATTTCCCATGTATTATTCATCCTGACCTTGGAGAAGAACTAAGAAGCCAGGACTGCAACAAAACCCCACGTGCCTCCAGTGAGTGTCCAGTAGTGACCAATAAAATCTCTGCCTCAGAAAGCAAAGGCAGTGATTTCCACTCCTCAGGGTCCTTTAAGAAAGGATGGGACCAGGCTGACGGAGGTGTTGAAGGTTTTTTCATGTCAAACCTATATAAGTAACATTTATTGAATGATCTTGAGGCTTTTGTGGTGCCTAGTATCAGCTGCTTGCTCCAGCTAGTGCTGTAAGAGAAGGTTTGCAGGTTTGGAATGTGCTGAAACTGTGGGAGTAGTCAGCAAATTAAAAAAAAATCCCATCAGGGCACCATGTGCTGTATCCAGAGAAATCTTACATTAGTCATGTTTCCCAGTGTGCAAACCTGTCAAGAAGATCTGTTTAAGCTACTGAGTAGTCCCTGTAATTTAATTGTAATTGAAGACATTTGCTACTGAGTCAATGTAATTTTACCAGGGTAATTACATCATGATAAACTCCAGTCACTGTGATTTGCGACCTCAGCTTGTGCATGGGGATTGCAAATTAAGCTGATGAGTGCTTCAGGGTCACAGGTGCTGGGGAAGTGAAGTCTGTTAACACTCAGGAATATTCCTGTTAACACTCAGGATTATGCCACCCTCTGATGAATATTTACTTTTTACTGTATAAAGCTTCTCAGCTCAGATTATTAAAAAAAAATCAGAATATAACTTTATGCATCATGAAAATATATTTGACTGTAAGGAAAGGCTTTTTTTTTAAAGAAAAGCCTTTTAACATTTTCCAGGAGAGAACCAGCAGGAAGCTGGGAATTACCTGACTGATTTTCATGTCTGTTTCACACAAGTCTGCTCTGTCCTGATGTGCTAGAAGTGAAGCTATGGACTAAATAAGAAGCATCCTCCCCACACACTCAAATACCAGCAAAAGTTGGTAACTGGGATGGGGATTTCTTACTTTGGAGTCTGGAAGAGGATTTGTAGGGCTGAGAACCTAAAGACCAAGAGGCAAAGATGCTGAGAAAGCTCAGAGGACCAGGACAGAGGAGTTTTCAGCTGCTGTAGGTTGGGGCTTGACACAAAGGTTTTACACCCTGAAAAGAACCAGTAGAGTATCCAAAATCTGAAAGAAGCTTACTCAGAGGTTTGGGTGAAATGCAAGGCATGGATCCAGTGGAATGGACAGAGATTTCTTTTTGTCTTAAAATTGTTTCCCTGAAAATTGAATATAGATGGTAAATAAACCATACCATGTATCAGAAAAACTGGAGTTTTATCATGACATCCCTAAGGCAAAGAATACCTGGATTCCTTACTGTGAGACTGGTGACAGAACTGTGCTGGATGTAGTTGACTATCCTTTGTGATTTTCATATTTTAAAGGGCATAAAGTCCTGTTTGAGGTATTCAAAGTATTGACTACGAAGGCAAATCTCAGCTATAACAGAAATGAGATACAGTGCAGATTATTTTGTCAGATTTCACAGCCTTTCTCATCTTTTTGGTTACATTTAGGACTGGGTAGCATGTCATCCTTTCTTCATCTGAAACCCAAGTAAAGACTGCAGTAATTTTTCTTACTAAGAATCAAGTTCACCTGGGGATTTAGGAGTCTTAAATTCTATTACATTTATTGTGGTTGTTATTACTGCTGCAGTTAAAACCTTCTGCTTTGATCAGCTACACACTGTATAAACATAATATATCATAAAGACGGTTCCTGAATAACAGAGATTGCAATGTGGCACAAGGAACAACCAACCATAAAAACCCAAAAGGGAAATGCACTAAGCAGAAGCTGCCCAGTCCCCAGTCTGGAGTGCTAAGCAGAACAGAATCTTATCTGGACCTTTTCTGTGCAAAAGATGCAAAACACTTTTATTTGTGCAATGTAATGGATTTGTTTAATATGCTTACTCCGTAAGGCTGTTAGTGTTTCAGTAGAAAGACTTGTGTTGGTCTTCAGGAGAAATAAAACTGGAATTTACAGGCTGCATTTGCTATGGGATATGGCTGCTTTGAAAGCACATCAGCAGCTGGAACAGAAATATTAAAGCACTGTTTACCAGTTTAAAGAGTGTTCAGGTGAAGCTGTCACTTGAAGAAACCACAGGCAAGTCATCCAGATAAACTTCCCAAATTTCACTACCCCTATCACATTCTCTTAACTTCAGTTAATTCCTCAGTTCTGTTGTTTCATGAGTTCTGTTCTCATTTTATATATTTATTTATTAGCTCGACTTACACTGCATTTTTTCGTGCAAAGACTATTATGCTAACATTTGAAACTGCTGAGTTACATTGATAAGGCCTAATTAAAACTTGTCTTGAATTTTAATTTGATTAACTTGCAAATTTCTCATTTTCTGATCTACTGTTTATAACCCTTTTTAATTTAAGTTTTGGAAAAGGTCAATTACGAATTTTTAAAAGCCAAGAGCATTTTAAGAATATGTAGAAAAAGACTTCAGCTGATTGAAAGTGACATAAACAAGAAAAAAATGTAATGACACTTAAATATGTGTCACACCCCATTAAATGCATAATGTGGTCTTCAGAGCCCCTAGAGCCAAATAGTAGCTTAACTTGGAAATCATTATTCAAAGTGTCCATTTGATCTTCAAAAGTAATTATTATAATTTTTTAGGGGATTTTTTGGAGGGAAGCAGCAACTTTGTGCTCTGTTCATGCTGAGGCAGATCAGTACCAACCTGTTCAGTGCCTTCCTGCATCTCTTCCAAGAGAAAATTAGAACACTAAATATCACTAAAAGATATCTTTGTTACAATTCACTTCAAATGTATCATCTTGTGTGTCATAGTTTATTTCAGTCTTGTGTTAATCTGAAATCCCCCATTTCTGACAGAGGATGAGACTAGGGGAGATAAAGCAATTCAGTCTGCATTTTCCCATAATTGTCACTCATTTTATTCTTTCTCATAAGTGGGATTTAATCCTCCTTTGTCAACTGGTGAATCATCACGACATCATAAATGTAAATTTTATCATCTTGAAAGTGCAAGAAGAGTGTGAATGTGCTTTTGCCTGTCCTGACAGAAATCAAATGCCTGCAGGATTTTGCTTGGCGTCTTCAGCTCCCATAAAAAGAAACTCAAGCTGTTGGGACCACTGGAAAGATCCACTTTGTAGCTTCCTTTTTTCATGCCCAACTCCTCTTCTTTGTCCAGGCTATCATGGCTCAGCTGCCCCAGGAGGAGAAGGCAAAGATTGCGGAGCAGGTGGAGATATTCCACCAAGAAAAGAGCAAGCTGGATGCAGAGGTGGCCAAGTGGGATGACAGTGGCAATGACATCATTGTGCTGGCCAAGCAGATGTGCATGATTATGATGGAGATGACAGATTTCACCAGGTAAGGACAAAATATCCCCAGCTAAGGAGCTCAGATGTGCCACATCTTCCCTTTTCTGCCTGCTGTACCCTTTTGAGATGATTTGCTGTGGTTTTGGGGATGCAAAGCCAAGGAACTCTCAGCATATACACTGCATGGGTATCTGTCCAAATGGGATTAATCACATGAAGTTTTTGTGCTATTTGCAAGTCTCTTTTGTTTGCAGATCATTTTGTATTTCAGCAGCAAAGTTAGTCTGTGACCTTACAGACACTCCAGTGACATTTCCTTTAGTACCCATGTAAATGCATGTGCCTCTCTCAACTTTCAACATTTCAGCACAATTTGTGTCAATCAAAAATAATGGCAAAACTATTTATAACATTTGAACACTGAACTTCCTTCCAAAAAAAATCCCAAATGAAATGAAACTGGTTTGATCTATTGCTTCGTGGGAGTCTGTCAGTAATGATTTTTTTTTTTTTGCTTTAATTTCTTTTCTCTATTGATGTCTTGTTCTTCTCTAATTGCAGAGCATCCAAAGGCCATTCATTAATGATACAGTGTAAACAGAATTATTGTCTTTAACCATGGTCATGTTGTTAATCACACCAGGGAGAACAGTTTACAAGATTCTTTGAATTCCAGATCACTGTAGTAAATTAAATTTTGTTCAGTGTTTTTTTTTAAGTGGGTTCAAAAGTTTAAATGGTATTTATCAAAATGTGATTACACAAAACAGGACAAAAACCTTCCTGGTTTTCTTTAGGATTAAAATCAGAAATCCATTTATTCATCTCTTTGTGTTGCCCCATCCCTGGAAGTGCTCAAGGCCAGTGGGTTGGGACTTGCAGCAACCTGGGATAGTGGCAGGGGGTGGAAATGCATGGAGAAGATATTTTACAGAAGTCTATGTTACTTTTCTTGTCTGTCTTGCTGTCTCTGCTCCTTCTGCCAGCAAAAAATAGAGTGAAATCTGCCCAAACAGTGTCATTGTGTCATGGAAGGAAGAAATGATGGCCTAAAGCATCAGCCCAGAATATGCAGTTTCTGCAACCTCCTGGACAACCTTTGATATATTGAACGTGAAACTGAAAGTTTTATAATTATATTTTCTAGCATCAAAAGTACAAAACTAATTTGAGAATGAGATAAAAACTATTGACACATTTGAAGTGAAAAAAAAAATCAAAGTGCACCTCTGTCTGCATCAGATTCAATAACAAGTTGTTTAATACATTCCATTAAAACAGAAACAAACCTTTCACACCTTTTGGGTTGGCTGTAACCTCAGCAGTGTTAGAATAGAATAATTTTTCAAATGCATGGAGTTTGTGACAGTCAGAGCTGCTCATGTAATTAATGTAGAAGCACACGAGGTCACCAAGAAGTATTTTTGCTGCACTTTAAGTTCACCAGAAGTGGGATACTTGTATTTCATCTGTTTAAGGTGGTAATGAAAGTCTGGAAACAAGATTAAAACAGAAATATGTTTCAGCATGTTATTCTTGCCATTATAGATTAAAACAAATCCAAATATAATGCAATGTTGTGCTTAGAAAAATACCTTCTGTTTAGTTAAAAAAAAAAAAAAAGTTTGATCATATTGTGATTTTCCACATTAAAAAAAAATGGAAAATGACCTCACTCATAGCTGAGACTTTTCCAGGAGCAGCAGCAATTTTATTGGTACAAGCAGGATTAAAGTTTTGTGTCTAAAGCAAACTCAGGAAAGTCTGTGGAGACATTTTGTCTTAATACATTTTGGTAGCTTTAATGACTAAAATCAGAATTTTGTGCATCATCTTAAAAATAGAGTGAAAGATCAGGCTTAAACCTAATTATACATGTTTTAAGTGTAACATTCAAGTGTGTGACATAATGATTTTGATTCACCTCTCTTTATTTTCCAACAAAAAAATCTACGAAGAAAAGCTTTGCTAAAATGTGACATTCTTGCCCTCGACATGATGGGCTGAACATTTAGAACTGGCTTGGGAATCACATGATTTTGAAATAGTTGTGTATTCCAGGAACAACATTGGCTTAATGAGCACTTAAAAATGCATATACTATTAAGTACAGCTCATGTGCTTGAAGGCACCATTGGACTAAATTGCCAGTGAGGCATTTTGTAAGGGACAGGAAATACAGCAGACAGATTTCTCAATCAAACTGTACTATAAAGTACTTAAAAGGCAAAGTTGTAATAAATTAAGAAGACATTTCTGTTACTGTTTTAAAATCAAGCATTACACAGGGTTGCTAAAACTGTTGTATTTCATGATTTACTGAGATTGTGGGTAATTGTCTTGTGTTTCACAGAGGGAAAGGGCCCCTGAAGAACACATCTGATGTCATTAATGCAGCCAAGAAGATTGCAGAGGCAGGATCCAGGATGGACAAACTGGCACGGGCAGTAGCTGATCAGGTAGCCCCAAAATGAGCTGAAATACAACGTAACCTCTAGGGCTGAGTTGCCTTTTGCATGAAAAGTCTGACCAGAAAATTGCCTGTGGAGGGTCTGGATGCTGATCTTCCCACTGGATAGAAGCTGGTTCTTCTAGACCCATCAGCATTTTGCAGAACAGGAAAGTCATAAATTAGTGTCTCCAAAGCTCAGAAATGCCCGACTTGTTCCCCAGTTCTCACTTCTGGGCCTGTTAGAATTAAATAGAGACTCTTTCAGGTTGGAAAAGACCTGTGAGATCATCACATCCCAAATGTATTTGCTGTTAAAAAAGCAGGAGGGATTTGGATGCTCCTTTCCCCTTGCCAAGTGCTGAGGAATCCTTAGATTCTTTTCAGCTCATTCTTCCAGCAATCTCCCCTTGATTTGGCACTTTACTCCTTCAAGGTTCTGTGACTCCCTGTTTTCTGGTTTGCCTCAGTGTATTGTGCATGTTGTGGGGTCTGTCTCCTCCCTTCCTTTACCAAATTCATGTCACAGCTGGACAGGTGACCTAGCTGTAAATATATTTTCAGATTGGATTTTCTATTCATCTGGAGAGCAAGAGGAAGCATCAAAGTCAAGAGCCAAATTTCAAATCCAGGTCCTACGCAGCTAATTTTAGATTCAGGCAAATTAAATGTCACTATTTTTCCCTTTGTACATTTCCTGTAGTTTCTTTCATTTCATTGTCATCAAGAGAAAATTTGCTGAAAGTGGGAACTGGTAACTTCCTTGCCTCTAGTCTTTCTCTTCAAAGTAAGAATGTAATTTTCTTCTTCAAGGAAGAGTGTGATAGTGTGTAACACCCTGCCAAGGAATATGGGCCAGAGTGGCAAACCCCCCAAAGCTGCCCATCTTCCTGTGACCTCAGAAATGTTGGGTTTGGGTCTTCAGCAGCAGCAGCAAGCATTTTTCCTGTAGTTAACCCATTCCAGTCTTTCAAATGTAGCATCTGTTCATTTTAACACAAGAAAGAAGAAATCCATCTGTCAGCTGATGAAATTCCTAGTCTGCAGTATTTGCAGAGGTGGAATATTTTAAAGAAAGAAACTGAAGGAGACTTGGTATGCTTAGAGTGCCTTGACTTGAGTCACATTTTAAATTTCAGAGGACTTTAACCCTAATAATAAAGAGTGAAATTATTTTGAGAATGAAGTATTTGTTTTAATGCTTGCACTTTAATGATATTTCACAGAACTCTGGAGACCCTCATGCAATACCAACATTTTGTGGACAGTTGCATTTTTAATTGGTGTTCCAATGAGAGAGCCCTTATATTTTTTTCACTCCAAGGTATTTATATTTAAAACCTTGACAGCTCTGCAGAGGTATTGCTTTAAATTCATTCCTTTCAGTTCATGGACTTCAAGAACTGAGTAAATATTTTTATATTAAATTGGCACTGGTAGGGAAAAGAGGTCTTTTAGGGATTAATGCCTGAAAGGTGTGGCAACTGTCTGAGGAAGAGTGGGTCTAGAGCAGGCACAGTGAAGCTCCAGCTTGATTATTATTAGTTTTAAATGGCAAGAAAAAAGCCAAGGGACTCCTTTTGGAGTTACAGACAAGAATAAATCCAACTGCTTCACCATGAACACATTGCTTGCCAGCATTAGCAGCTGGGGTCAGAGCAGTGATCTCAAGGTAGGAGCTGTGATGTTGTTGACTCATGTGCATTTAATTCTATCAGTTTTTCTTGAAATTATCTGATTATATATATATTTTTTTTTTAATTGACCATAAACTCTGTAAGGTGATAAAAAGGCATATTTGGAATCTTTGTTTCTCAAACCATGCAGGCACATTGTCGGTCAGACTTGGCTGGGTAGCCCCAAAGAGTATTTATTGGAGACATGCTGTTAGCAGTGGACCCTTTTAGCTCTGTTTCATCACTGAATTACTGAGGTCTGTTCTCCCGAGGCAAGACTTTGAATATTAACTACGAGGCTCTTGTTTGTTATGCTGTTGATACTGTGAGGGATGATGCAGTTTCTATTAAGAGCCCTGGAGACTATGAATAAATTGTACTGGGGCCCTTTCTAGTTCCATTGATTACAAAACCCTCACAGCATCCAGCACATTCGACCTAATCCAATCCTCTGAACGTCTGCACAAATGCCAGGAGAGCTGCCACGAGTAGAGAGACAAGAGTTGGCATTAGAGTGGGGGTAACCACTCAGAATTGGGTTTATCTGGACATTAACTGGTCCATAATGGATGGTAACTTGGACATCCAGCAGACAACCTGGAGTTTCAAGTTAAACCTGGTCTTTTGGCTGCTCAGTACAATTCCATAAATTAATGCAGAGCATGATTTAAAATTAAGGTTTTCATAATGCTGATAAAGAGGTTTCTCATTTTGCAGAGAGGTAGAGTGCCTCAATAGGACACGAAATGAAGAGACGGACTTCTGTCTGATTTCTGAGAGCTAATCTCTGGTTTATTTCAAATTCTGACTCCTTTTATAGTGTTCTGAACAAACCCAGCGATTGGTAGGCAAAGTTAACACTTCCTCAATCACACTGGTCAAGATAGATGTGTATCAAAGATTTCCTCTCCTAAGAAGGAATGAAAAACAGAGATAAAAAACTTGCACAAACAAGTCTCTTGTTTACAGTAAAATCTATGGGAAAAGAATTTCGGAGAGTAAAACATCAGAAGGCTAAAAAATCAGGGCTACAGTAGAGTGCATCTTGAGGTTGTAATTCATAAATCTTGAGTTAAATGAAAGCTAGAATTTGAGTTTTCACATTTAGTCTAGTACCTCATGGAAAGACAAAGTAGAATAGACGCACACACACACACAGCCACTGTATGATTCCCTGTCTCTAATCTCATAATCTCAGCTCCATCTAATCAGTGCTTGTGTTGTCTGCAGTGCCCAGACTCAGCCTGCAAGCAGGATCTGCTGGCCTACCTGCAGCGCATTGCCCTGTACTGCCACCAGCTCAATATCTGCAGCAAAGTGAAGGCAGAAGTTCAGAACCTGGGAGGAGAACTCATTGTATCAGGGGTAAGCTGGGATTTGAGTTTTGCCATTTGTTTCCCATGTAGCGCTTGAAAGGGAGCATTTTTGATTGCAGTAATGTGCAAAACAAAAATCCACTGATTGATAAGCAAGTTGTTGTTTTGTTTTTTGGTTTTTTGTTTTGTTTTGTTTTTTAATTCTATCACCATTATTCCGGGCCTTACAATAACTTGGGTAGAGCAATTTGATTTTCCAATTACCCTTTGTTTATACTAACCTTGTAGAATCTTCATTCTTCCAAAAGAAAAGTAATTTCATAGCATAGAAAGTCATTGCCAAGCTGTGAATATTATAATTATTTGGAGCTTTTGTATATTTGCTCATTATAAATCTTCTTTCCTTTGTTAGTACTGGTAATTTCCTTCCTCTGTGCAGAAGCCAACTCTGTATGAAGTGCATATTGTTAAGATGGTGATGACTAATGGGATTCATTCACTCAGGTTCCAATGCACACTAGGTTTAGCAAAAGACTCTGGAAGGCCAGCAAAATATTTTAAATTTGATATGCTGTTTTCAAGTACTATTGCAAGCACAGTGATTATACACTCTAATACCACCCAGTTATTTCAGTTATTTTCAGTGAACACTACAAATTTCTTACACACAACCTTTTGTAGAAATAAAGACAGGCAGCAGTAATATTATAATATGAAGCAGCAGTAATATTATAATATAAGCAATGAGTTTTTTACATTTTATTTTTTTTTTCCTTCTCCTTTGTTGGCCTTTGAGCCTCTGGGAGTATGCTAGAACCAAGAAGAAGCAATGGCTGCTCTTGATGGTTTTGTTTTTTTCTTTCACACTAGTTTAGCCCCATGACACTTTTGTTTATCCTTTAACTCAAGTACAGACCATATGTATGTAAATTTGTAACATATTCCACTCTCCTGAGTGTTTTCAAAACAACAGTGATTTGTGAGGCCCAGAATGCTCAGAACAAATTGTTTCCAAATGTGGTTTTGAAAAAGCACCCTTTCATTGTTTAAGCCCAATCAAGTACGAAGATTATTAGGACAACAAACTTGTGCCCTTCATTCCATCCATGAGATTCCCCAGTGGCATCACTGGCCTTCCTCAAACATGTCAGAAGTCACAGAAAGTGTTCTCAGTCACGTAACATTTTTAATTTTTTTTGCAAAGCACTATAGAAGGTCTTAAACATTTGCCAGGCTTTCTTGGATCAGGCATTCTGAAGTCATATACACAATCCTAAAAGGAGCTGCTTAAAGGTTCCTGTGTCTGTCCTGCAATTGGTCTTCACTTCTTGACGTATGTACGTTTGTAATTTTAATACCTTGATCTTCCCACAGCAATGAAAAGATCCTCTTCCATTTTCCTGACACCAACGGCGTGATCTGTCCTTGTTTCACTGACAGCTATGCTGCATCGTAATTGCTATGATCTTTTCTTGCCTCCTGCCATCTGGGTCCAGCCTTTCATACCCATTGACTTGTCATGTTCATCTCTCTCAAACAACTCCCCGAATCAGTGCTTCTCCTGGCTTGGCTTTTGTGGTTGTGTGTGTTTCTTTTTTGGAGTCTCTTTATTCAGTGTTTGTGGATGCTGAATAAGCCATTGTGAGCCTTGCGCATCTCCTCGTTCCTGGAACATCCCCATCCGTTGTGGAATTATAAGTGGCCAAACCGCTTGAGTTCATCATTCCAGTCTGGCATTGTTGGCACCCGCTGCTTCCCAGGCTCCATCACCATTGTGTCTCTGTTTGGTGGGGTTTTCACAGTCAGTCTCAAAGGCAGAATGAGCTTCAGCCACGGAAATTATTTGGGTCTGTTCCAAAGACTCAGAAAAACTGACCAACAGAAAATTTGAGGATTGCCCAGCTTGCTTCTTCTGCTGGTGCTCTGAGCAGGAGGAGGTATAGTGAGCTGAACTCCCATGCATCCCTTTGTGAGAGCATTTTCTTGTGATCTGGCATGACCCAGTCAGTGCAGAGCTTTCCTGACAGTGTTTTCTGAGCTGTTGATCTTCAGGGTGCTGGGTACTGTATGCTCCTTTGCTATCCAGAGGTCTGGTATCCAAGTGCACATCCACATCTGCTTGTCTACTTGCTGCTTCTGCTTCCATCTTCTTCTTCATTCTCTCTTGGATAGCCAATTACAAATAAGCAGTATTTTATTTATACTAAAATGAAATACCATTATTTGGCAACTTGCATACAGTACAATGTTTGAAGTACTAGAGAAATCCAGAACTCAAGCTTCCCAACCTATGGCTACAGAAGTTTCTGTGATTGTGCTATATTTAAGTGTTTTGATGTAAATATCAAGCACCATGACAATTATTACAATATTTTAATTTACTACTGTGTTTGCAAAGAACCACGAGACAATTCGGGTCGATCCAAAAGATGACTTGTGATTCAGAACTATTATGGGGAGTAGGATCTCTGCTTGAATTTTTTCATTATTAAGAATATTAATCAATGTTTGTAAATGAAATGAATGTATGCATATGTATGTTTGAATCTTTGTGTGGGTGTATGAATATATATAGAGAGGAAAGAGACATAAAACCAATTAAAAGCTAAAAGACAGATGAAAGCCACCCCACAGTTCTTACAGTTTTATTAGAGAAAAATATGTTGCAACAACTTCAAAAATACTGTGTACATAACATTTAATGTGCCGTATGTGTTTTGATGAAACTTCTATTTCTTTTTTTTTTCCCCCCAAGATTCAGTAGTTCAGAATGGTTTACCTCTGAAAATAAGCATAAAGCTGATCTTGTTTGCTTTTTCCTCTATAGATTGATATGATTCTAGCATAGCATATGAAGGGTCCTTTTTGGCATCAGTGACTTTGCTGCAAATAGGAAAAAGATCAAAAAGTAAGAAAATGTCACAGTCCTGAATTGTAAATTGTTTCAGTAAAGAACCCACTGTTGTTTTCCCTTTTCTTTCTCCCATTCCTTTTCCCCTCTGCTTTTTTCTCCTTTGATCTTTCCCATCAGACTCCCTCCATGCAGATAGCAAAATTATTTTTACCAGCTAAGTTAGACTGGCAATTGGGAGTTAGCACACATCAGCTAATTCCTCATTAATATGAAGAGGGCAAGGACAATTCAGACTGTCTGTTGACTTGGCCCTTTATGCTCCAAGGTGAGGCTCTTAATTCCTGATTCCAATGGAGTTTTGAAAAGTAAAATAAGGAAAAACCCTGATACCAGTCCTTCAGTGAGGAGCCCTGGAACCCCAAAAAAGATTGCAGGGAAGAAAATAAGCAAAAATGGTGAGGAGGATGTTAGATAAAAGCAAAAAGAAATTAATAATGAAAATTGCAGAAGATTTAAAAAATATTTCTGGCTGTGTAGATGATAGCCTTGTTCCTAATAAAACTCTCTTTGACCTTGGTCCATAAACAGATATACATTTCTGTAATTTTAGATTTCAATATTCAATTTCTAGTTCCCCTCTGAGAATAAACAACCTCCTTTAATGAAATTACAGAGCAAAAGCACTTCAAAATAATTTGCTTTGTCTCTTGCTTTGGTTTATTTAAGGTAATGCATATTTGCTTCATAATCACTTGCAGTATTGTATTGGAATGAATCCTCTGAGGTGCTGAGAGTACACTGCTCTCAGTGAAGTAAATCCCATTTACATATACTTAGCTCTTGCTGATGGCCTTGCTTTTTTCTGAGAGCTACTTTTGCTCAATAGAGTTGCTTTTAATCATGTTTCTTATTTGGATAAAAAAATCAAACTTCTAACTCTAGGGCTGCTTTATTTTTCTAGCATTCCTGTCTGCCTCTTGTTAGCAAGAGAATTACAATAAAACAAATCTATATATTCATTTCCTGTTCTAGAATAAATATCCACTTGTTCCATTTACTGCAGTCCAGAAGATGCTCAGCTCGTTTACCTACTATCCATTTAGGCTGTGAGCTTGCATTTTTTCAAGTTCTTGTTTATGTTACTAGATTTGCCACTGTTTTTCCTGTAGGATTAGATTGAGCAGAATTTAAGAAAATCCCTTATCCAAGGCAGCTCCTTATCATGTTCAGGTTTGATTTAGAGCCCTACAGATAAAATCAGCTGTATTATCAGAAAATTTGCCAGAGTCTTAAACTTCTGAACCAGACAGATATGCAGTGTCATACAGAGTAGCAGCCACGTGCCTTTGAGAACTGTCCAAAAATATGGAATCAATAGCAAAAACACACTCCAAACATGCACTGCAGCTGGATCCAGTTCCCAGTTACTTTCCAAGTCCTATTTATCTTAACATAATAGGCTCAACTGTGATACCCTGAGAAGGATTCCTATATTCTGTTGAAGATACAAGACAGAGTAGTTAAGACTCTGAGTTTATCAAGGAATTCTTGCTTGATGAGTTGAAAAGAGTTTAGCAGGAACAGGAAGGTGGCAGGGCTGGAGCCACCCCATTAATTTTGGGTAGGACATGACGAAAATTGACATAACACCTGGGCTGGGAGGGGGGATACATGAAAGTATGGACAAATACAGACATACTGCAAAACAATTATGTGTTTATTTGTGATCAGTGATAGGAGTAAGGTAACCAGAAAGAGCCAGTCCTCATCAAATATGAATGAGCCTCATTATTTATCAGAGAATAACAGTAAGCATCCAGCAGGTATTTCAGATGAGCTCACCAGCAGTTTCCCTAATAATCAATTTCCCTACCAGTTCTGCCTCTGGATCTTACATCTAATAAAAATGGCTTAAATGTCCTACTTTTAATTAAGGCTGAATCACTCTAAACTACCTCATACTGTAAAAGCAAGTTGGTATCGTGTGGGCAGTAAAGTATTCAAGTTACTACGTATCAATTCTATAGACTCAAAGAAAAATCAGGTAGTTTGAAGTTCACCTGTTATTAAAAGTGAGCAAGGCTATCTTTCATTGAATTTGGATTAGGAGCAATTACTTAAGAGCCACTGATGGGGTGTTTCATTTCCCTGAAAAAGAAAGCCTTTCTGGGGTGTTTTCTTTTGTTTTAAAGTTGGCAATCAGAGAGAACCTTTGCGTTTAAAATGCTTAAGAGAATGGAAAGTGCTGATTTGGAGGTTGGTAAACAGAGCAATTTCATTCTTCTGAACCAGGCAAGAATTGAGGATTATGTGAAAGAAAGATTCTTGAAGGGAGAGTTGGTAAATTGACAAAACTGCTGGGTTCCTTCTCGCCAAGATTCTCAGGAGTGCAAAAAGGTTACTCAGCTAGCAACACAATGAGTTTTGCTATAAATTTATAATAGAAATGGAACAGCTGGCTCACGTATCCTTGTCTCTAAACAGTAGAGAAATCAGTAAGGGGTTGGCTGCATGGTCACACTCACAGAGTTGTAGTGAAGGGCTCACTGTCCAAGTGGACACCAGGGATGAGTGTGTTCCTCAGGGGCTGGTGGGACTGGCACTGTTTAACATCTTTATCACTGACATGGACTGTGGGATCAAGTGCACCCTCAGCAAGTTTTGTGACAGCACCGAGCTGTGGTGCCACTGGCACGCTGGAGGGGAGGGATGGCATCCAGAGGGATGACACAAGCACAGGCTGAGGACGTGGGTCTGGAAGGACCTCGTGAAGTTCAGCAAGGCCAAGTGCAGGGTCCTGAAGCTGGATCAGGGCAATCCCTGACACAAACACAGACTGGGAGGAGAATGGACTGAGAGCAGACCTGGGAAGTAGAGCTTGGGGGTGTTGGCTGGTGGAAAGCTCCACATGACCCAGCAATGTGCAGCCCAAAAGCCACACATTCCCTGAGCTGCATCCAAAGCACTGTGGGCAGCAGGGGAGGCAGGGGATTCTCCCCATCTCAGAATCACAGAATCACAGAATTTCTAGGTTGGAAGAGACCTTCAAGATCATCGAGTCCAACCCATGCTCTAACACCTCAACTAGATCATGGCACCAAGTGCCACATCCAGTCTTTTTTTAAACACATCCAGGGATGGTGACTCCACNTTGCCTCCTCTGGACACGCTCAAGCATCTCAATGTCCTTCCTAAACTGAGGGGCCAGAACTGGACACAGCACTCAGTGTCCTCCCTAAACTGAGGGGCCCAGAACTGAACACAGTTCTCCAAGGCAACCAGCCACAGTGTAAGAGGACACAGTTTTAAGCTGTGCCAAAGCAGGTTTAGGTTGGACATGAGGAGGGATATCTTCATAGAAAAGGTGATTAGACATTGGAATGAGCTGCCCAGGGAGTCACAGTCCCTGGAGGCGTTTAAGGAAAGACTGAACAAGGCACTCAGTGCCATGGTGGTGCTGAGTCATAGCAGGGATTCAATTAGCTCAGAGGTCTTTTCTAACCTAGTTGATCCTGTGATTCTGTGGAAGCAGAGGGCTAAGAGCAACTCTTAGGAAATAATAAGGAAGTAAGCCAAAGAAATAGGAGACATGAAATGTTCAGTGGAAGAAAGCCAAACCAAAAGCAAGATAGGAATATGAAATCAAAGAATTGCAGTGTTGGGAAAGGACTGAGATGAAGTCAGGACCATAAAGTTGGTTGAACTCCACAATAATCTCTACTTTCCTAATACAACAAGCAGGGAGAGAAAATAAACTCAGGGTCTTTATTCTGACATTGTGAAAAGACAGCTTCAGGACAGAAGGCTGGGACAGGGTTGTGAAAGTGAGACCTTGATCTACAGTGTATATTCAAGTAGCTCATGTCTCAAAGCTCTCTGCTTTGAGAGACATTAAAAACATGAGAAATGCAGAAAAATGTTTTAGCTGGACAGTTTGGATTGGAGATATATTTAAGTAACCTGTGCATAAGTGTTTAAATGTATGCAGATGTATTGATAAATGTGAGGGTGAAATATAACCACAGTAAGTGTACCCAGTTCCAAAATACATGGCTACGTGAAGCATATATACTTATATACTATATAGACTTACACAGGTTTGGATAAACCTTTACGTGGAACAAATTTGTTTGAACTGACTAATTTAGGAGTCTTCAACTCCTGCTGGCACAGAATGTCCCTCAGTATACTGTCCATGAAGGGACTACCTGATGGTGTGGTAACATAAAAAATTTATCATCCTGACACTGAGTCAATTTACTACTCCTAAAGGACAAAGGCACCAGTGAGTTATGCAGGTTAATCAAAATGAGTGCTGATAAAATCCCTCATGATCATATATTCCTAATATATGATGTATTTTATGGAAGCTCTGTCTTAGGGCTTTCTCCAAGTTAAAACAGTGAAGAATTCCTAATTATCCTATGAAACATCTTAAAGTTTAATAAAATTTTAAAAACAAACAAACAAAAAACCATAAATAGATGTACCTGTAGTGGCTCTAAAGCAATTCTAAAGCAATATCTCTTCCAAATATTTGACAATAATAGGAATTGAGTTCATTTTATGTAGCTTACCTGTTGCATCCCAGTAAAGGGAACATGGACCAGGAGCTCAGAGAGTTTATGCAGTTGACTTCCTTGGAGGGATTCAACCCTGGAATAGATGATTTAGCAGCTGAGAAGATCTAATGTTGGTAATCAACTCATTTCAAGTTAAAAGTGACACAGGAGTCCTCCAGAGATCTCTTTTCAGTGATGTTTGTACAGCGTTTTGATTTGGCCAAGTGAAAGATCCTGCAGGATCTTGTTCCTGTGTCGGGGAGTTCAGAGGGTTTTGCCTTTGTAAAAGGTGCTGGATTGGATGTTAGTGCATACCCTGAGCTTTGGGCATCAGGAGGATCATAACTGTGAACCACAGAAAAAACTGCAGAAGCCTCTGGAAAGGTTAATTTATTTTTTATTAGTGTATGGCTGTACCTTCAGAGAAGGTGGATGGTGGCAGACAGAGTTTATGTAAGGAAAAGCAGATGAACAAAGCTCAAGACACAACGGAAAAATCCAACAAGAAAATATTTTTTGTGCAATAATCTTGATTCTTTTGACGCTCCAATTTTATTTATTTTTTTTACATAAGGCTATTTTTAGGACAAAGAAGATACCTCATTTGGTGTGAATGCATGTATAAACACACATAAATATGAAACTATATATCCTGCATAAATGGAAAGATGTTATCTAGAATTTAATTTGCAAAGCAAAATTACACTGCACTTGTCTTCATTAGAATATATTCATGGAGACAAGAAGCACACACACCATCTATATGTCTGCATTCAGTGGGTTTAAATTCAGACAGGTCAGACTTTTATCCTTATTAAGAAGCACTTTGGCTCCAGGGAACATGCTCTTGTGCTTTATCAAGTGACTAATATTCATGCATTTGTGAAGATTAAATTTATTGAAATTTCTCATTAGAACAATTTTCTGCCAAGAAAAGCATTTCTGATACCAAGCAATATTAAGCTATTTAATTCCTTGAAAACAGTGTAAAATGTAACAGATTCAAGACTGAGGCTTGAAACAAATATGACCATAGAAAAAGGTTAGAGAATTGAAGGAAATACTATTGTGTGTGCTTCGTTACATACTGCATTTGCTTTAAAAATTGTAGCCACTCAAAAATTCAAAGCTCATCTGCTACAGTAGTTACAGCTTCACTTCAGCCTGTTTTCCTATTCCAGGCCATGCTGAAGGAGCAGGGAAGAAAATGGGAATATAATGGCTTTGTGACACACAAATTCCACCAGCCCTGCAATAATTAGCAGGGCTCAAAGACCATTCTAACACATCCCAAGATATGGCCTCAAAGGATTATTCCTGTAAGAATTACTATAAAGAAAGAGAGGACTTTGGTGCTGTCTTATGTTAACTTGTTTTCCTGTCTTAAAAGAGATGGTTTGGGACCAAGAGTCACCATTCTGTGTTAAATAAGAATTCCTTTCCCCTGGGGCATTGTCAGTTGGCCTCCCTAATGCACAGCATGGATTTGCTAATAGGTTCATCCCAAAGCCATAAATGAAAATGAAGTTTGTTTCTTGCACGTGGAATTACGGGGACTGAATTTCCATAATGACAGATTTAACCCACAACAGGAGATTTTGGATTGTGGTTCTTGTACAGAAATACATCTTGTAGCCCTTGCAATTATTTAACTCCTTGAGCTGGAAAGTGGTGACACTAAATCCCACTTCTGAAAGTACTATCAGGTGGTGCTTTTGCAGATATTAAAAGAATAGCAACTAAAGTTCAGACTCATCAGTTACTTTGACTGCAATTGTATTTCTTGACAACCAGAGTTGCAGACGAGTAACACACACATAGAACTATTCACAGACATGATGTGCCCTCAAGGGAAAACACCAGCAGGTTTTTCCACCCTGAGCAAAATCAGCTGCAAATACCAAACAGAACAGCTTACAACAAAGTTTTTAATGAAATCCACAAAAGAGATGTGTTTCCATTAAATGAGGGAGGCCATAATGGCCTTTAGGAAGAGAGCTAACTGAGTGAGGAAGGTTAAAAGTAGACACCTATCTTTAACCTCTGAAATATTTTCTTCTACACTTGGGACATATGATTATTAAAATTATTATTTATGTACCTCATAGAATCAAAGCAAGAATAGTTCTGTTATCACATCTAACCTTACATGACAGATAAGCAGCTGCTTCAACAAAAAGGGTTTGTTTTATATAATGTAATTAAGACATTGATGTGAAGTCAAAGTAGAAAACTATCCAGTATCAGAAAAATCAATCCTAACCTCTTACTTTTTGATATTCTCAAAAGCTTTTTTTTAACATCAGTTCATTCTGATTCTAATACATCATCAAAACCTTGTGAACTGGGTTACCAGGTAGGTAATAGTACATCTAGGAAATGAGATGAAGTATACAAGTAATGTGTCCTAAATCTCATCAAAGACCAAATTAGAATTCTGTAAAACTGGATTAGGGCATCAATATCTGAGCCAAAAGACTGCAGAAACATTTTCATCTCCTTTTTATACCTGCAACTGGGTTCGACATTTCCGTTGTCAAAAAGTTACAGAAGTTACAGCTTTACTCAGTGTCAGGTAGGATGTTCCATATTTCATCATTCCTTAACGATGACAGATATTGTAGAAAAAGGATTTTCCCACTTATCCATCATGCTGATGGATACAGCAGGTGGCCCTCCTTGGGTCAGAGGTGTGTCTGTGTAAAGCTCTCAGACTTTTATGATATGTGTCACTTTGGCATTTTTACATGGTCTTTTCCAGCTCTCGTTTCAATTCCTTATAATCCATCCTTTTTTGCCTTCTGTGTCTGTACCAGTCTGGGTAATGCTCCTGCAGGGTTGGTTCTCTGTGCTCAAACTTCACAGACAGCACCCAGAGGTGCCTGTGTGGTGCCTGCCTTTCCCACCACATGTTCATCCTTTTAAGCAAGAAAAAAAGCACATTGAGATTTTTTTTCCATCAGATCTTTGAGGTCAGACTAAACATGGACCCCTACTTTAAGTTGATTTCTGGTGCCTGGGTGCAAGTGATTAAATCAATTCCTTGACCAAGATTTACATAGTTTTCTTATGCTGTTAGGCTTAACTTAAATCCCTTAAGAAAATATTTGATATTAAAGTCTTCATTTACTGTCTTTTTGCATTTCCATGCATTCATTTAATTAATCTTAATTGTGTTCCTTGGAGCATTTGGAAGATTTCTGCACTTTCTTGAATGTAGATACATTTTAAAAATGCTTTCATGAGGTGTATTCTTTCTCTGCTTTTATCCTGTAATGTGTTTAAGTCTGTGTGCACAGCTCAGTCTTTACTTCGCTCTTCACTTAATATTCTCTTTATCAACTACAGATATCATACTAAGCAGGTCAAAACTAGTTTTCAGATTTAGGTAGTACTGGCCCCAAAATACTATCTGAGGTACAATCTGCCACCCAGTCTATTGAACTGTTTATATCACATTGTCATGGTGGAATTTTTCATATTTCTCCATATTTCTTATCTTTTTACTGGAGAATATCCTTGGTCTTCCAGGATTTAATCATGCTTCTTCCATATGTTTCATCCCAATAAAAGACAATTTAACTCTTTATATCTATAAGGTCTCTTTTTAGAAGATCTTAGAACTGCTGTTTCATGTGTAATTTTTCTGATATTTAAGGTTATATCCTCTGAACATCCTTTTCTTTCTCAGAAGGAGCAACCTCACATAGACTTCATCAGGTCTGGTGGTCACAGGAGTTCGAAATATGTTCCTACTTTATTTGGCAAAAACAACTGTGGTGCAGTAGTCAAGCCATAGGTTACCTAAGTTATGAATTCACTGAATACTACTTGGTACTTTTTACCATAAAAGCCTTTAAAAATTGGATTTTTCTCTTTATCAGGCCGTTAGACATAAATATTAATGAGTCAATGCAAGACAGGGGACAAGAGGAGGTTTTCCTCCTCTCTGTCTTCAAACATGCAAATAGTTTGTAATCAAGAGATGATGTACAGAGAAAACAGTTAAATTATGAACAGCACTATCATCACTTAGCATTCTCAGCTGCAGCCTAGTGTTGCACTGTGTTCCTGCAGTTATATCTCATTTCTAACAGCCACAATAACTCTTCATTTTGCCCACTGGGCACCCATTTGTTGGGTGTTTAATTCCACAAATGCACTGCTTTAAAGCAACATCTGCAAATACTGCAGGATAACCACGGTGATAAACGTTTTGAAGGTTAAGAAGGAAAATGCTTGACCCTGTTGTTAGGTGGAATGACTGCTACTAGACAGGAGTCACACACTTCCTTTTTTGAGTAGAAAGAAAGGAGAGAAAAAGAAAGAACACACTGACAGAGCAGGGAATGCACATTAATCATTATTAAGACAGAAAAACTAATCATGATTAGATTACAATTCACATGAACCTTGTAGCACCAAAAAGCCCGAGGGAAAGCATCAATATTAACTCCATGTGCTTATAATACATACCCTTAAAAGACATTTAAGGAGTGTTTACTTTTCCTCTTCCAAAAGGCAGGCTCTTGTGCTAGCAGTCTTTACTGGCACTGAATAGCCCTCCATTCTCTAAGCAGTTTTATTTAATGGAGTTAGGTGTAGCAGCAGAAAAAAATATGCTTTTTTTTTTCCAAATTTAGTTTACAGCTAGGTTATTAAGAAAATCCCAGTGGATTATGCAATTATGTTTACTCCTAAACCTGCTTTTCCAGAATTTGGATGATAAAAATACCATTTACAATAAAGTAGACTGAATATCCCATTTTAAGTCCTCCAATTTCAGTCCTTGTGATGTTGTTTGAAAAAAAAAAAAGTGTGCCTCAGCCTGTATGGCTGTCATTGTCTAAAACTGTACATCTCTAAAAACATCACCTCTTTGCAATTTTTATTGATATTTTCTGGAACTTGAAAGTGTGCTCTGTAAATAAATGTATGCCCTGAATTTTTATACTTCCCTCACTGATTCTTTCAGCACAGTTTGTCAGTTCTCATTTTCAGTGCAAGAAAACCAAAATTCTTTTCCTGACCTCTCTCATGCAGTGGTGTAAAAGCCCAGCCCTCTGGATTACTCTACTCAAGGGTCAATCCACAGGTGTGAATTGGATGTTTATCCCACATGGGGGAACACGAGCATAATTCCTGTTGCAATCACTGGAATTTCAGCTGCTTGCACTGGTGTGGGTGTTTCTGTGCAGTCTGGCTGTACAAAACCACACATAAAATAGAGTCACTTGGGAATCTCTTGGCCAAATTCACACCCCATCTGATGTCGGTCAGCGTTTAATTGGGATAGAGCTTTCTGTCCTCTCTGGTTGTCATCAAAAAGTGCCAAAAATGTTCCCCTTTTGAATCATCAAGCCCTGTGGGGCCGGCAGGCTGACCCTGTGCTGTGGGAAGGAGTGAGAGGAACCCCCAGACAGTGGGGTTACTCATCGTGGAGGAGGCCCTTGTCCTTGGCCAAGCATAGCTCCTTCAGCACACGTTCCCCTCTCTCCTCACCTCTACGCTACGGCACAATATTTCTCTTGCTCTCTCTCTCACTATCTCTTTTCTGTATCTCTCGGAAATCAGACTGGAGTTCAGAGCACTTTCACTACCTTTTATGAGGTAGAGTGTGATGTCATAGATGGGGGCAGGGCTAGTCAACTTTCCACCCACCCACCCACCTGTGCTGAGGGAGCTACGCTTGAGACTGGAAGCGGTGACTCCTCAACGGTGAGTAACCTCCTGTCTCATCTGTTCTTTAGAGGTCTGGGGGTGGAGGGAAGTCACATGAGAATGGGGGATTTTTTTGATAGTTTCTCTTTCTTTTTTTTAATTAACCGTAGGACTCACAGAGTTAATTGCATGTGTTGTCTTAGTCACCTGCGGAGAAGCGTTTCCTCCCTGCCCGGAATTCCCAGAGTTAACGTCACCTGCAAAGCAATGGCCACGTTTCTCTGCACAGGTGGTCCACTGGCTGATGGTTAAACTGATCCTTCAATGTTTGTCTTGCCCTGTGAAAAGGCAGGCTCTGGTCCCCTTGAACTCAGTTGATAAACTTCCATTAATTTAATTACAGTATTTAATTACAGTGCTGGGCCGTAATTTTCCTGAAGTTCTTTATGGTTAAAGATAGATGGTGTTATTTATATATTTATCATTATTAACTGTGGATAATGGCTGTTTATATGGGACAGGATTTCTTTTTTTAATAACCTCTATTACTGTTTTTATTCACTTTATCCAGAATATTTATGAACCTGTGTATTGACAACAAGCCAGTTATATAGACCTTTTTCATAGATGAAATAAAATTCAAAGGTTCATTTTGGAAGACATAAAATTAAGCAGAAAACCCAGAAGAGATGTAACTCAGACTTACCTTTGGAATTATAAATCAAAGCATTTGATTTTTTTTTCCTCTTTGATAAGAACTTGAGATGGGCAGGGATGCTGCTGACTGAATTTCTTGGTGTGTTTTTTGTCTCACTACCTAAATGTTACAATTTTACTTTAAAACATTGTCTTGTTACCTATTTCCCTCAGCCCCAGGTATTACTGCTTCACTGTTTTAATATCCCTCAGCATATTAAAAAAGACAAGATGGACTACGAAGACCTTCCTTTCTTGTTCTGCCTCCTGGGTATCCATTAAAGCTGTCAAGATGTCAGAGCTCTCCTACTAAAGGGCAGAAGAAGGATCATGTGAAGATTTTGGGCCCTAGGGATACTGCAAATCTTGCTGTTCTTGTTCATTTAAAGCTCTTTACCAGCTTTGTGTGGGGTCTGGTCATATCCCAGTGAGAGGCTCTAAAAGGCAGCATCTTGTCCTCAATAAATCAGAGAAAGAGAGTGCAGTCACAGCGCTTTCAGCAGAGGGGTCCATAGTCTGATTGATGAAGTACTTGTGTTTTCAGGTGACTAGGTGGCTTTGAGCAGTTGGGTGAGGGTGCAGACCATTCCATCTTGTGGTCAGTGGCACTGTTGGGAGCTGGTCCATAGTGATGGATCGATATTCCTCCCTGATGACTCAGGGATGCTCTTTGTATCAATGCATAGGACATGTAAATGGAGTTCAGGGAGGATGAGAGTCTTGTTTACAAAGCCACCTACCAAAACTTTCACAAATGGTTGTTTCCCTCCCTGTCAAAGAGAAAAAAAATGACAAATATAAAAATGTCTCCCTGACAGGTGGTAGCTTTTCTAGCTTTGAATAATGTCCACAAGGTGATTTATTACTACTGTTTATTCCTGTAGTAAACCAAACACTGAAATCTCCAAATCTTCCTTTGCAAAGCCACGAACTTGCCTAGCAAATTTAGCTTCCCCAGCAAACTTCACTCTTTTCAGGAAAGGAAAAAGAAAAACAGGTTAGTCAATCTCTAATGTTTCACTGGGAAAACTTTATGGGAATTGCTGCTCTTAAAGATGATTTGAAATTTGTTCTTTTCAGAGGCAAATGCTTGGAGGTAAAATTTAATTTAGATCCTAAGCACATCCTTTGCTGATGAGTTTATCAAATTGCCTTAGAATATAATTATTCTTGCATAATGCAGGAGACTTCTGTTTTTGCACAGAATTTATAAAACACAAAGAGCAAGTGTAAGGTGCCCTAATCTCACTTCAATGATACAAAAGCGTTTTGGTGGCACAGAGGGAGAAACTCTTTTTAAGACTGGTGTAAGTATTGGGGAAAGGGAATCAGAATTGGTGTCATCCAGTAATGATGGTGAATCAGAGACAGTGATCAGCACTGAGGGGATATCGTGGAACAGAGATGTCAGCGGATTACTTTGAATCCAGAGAAATTTGCATTCTAAATTTATCTTGTAGGATGAGCAAATTAGCAGTTGGCTGGCTTCTGTATAGTGGGGATTTTGTTGAGGGAGAGATACTCCAAATTACATGAACTGTTGCAATAATTAACCTGAAATCTGTCTGTGCCGATTCTAATAACAAATTTTTGTCCAGGTAACCCCAGGATGTGAGTTTGGCTGAAATGCTAAACACTGGGAGAATAAATAAACTAATGTTACATTTACTGAGCTATTTCCCCTGTTAAATTATTTTACTGGCAGCTATGACTGAAGAAGAAATATTAAAATGTCTAAAGTGCACAGATTCCTACATTTTACAGCCTAGGCTTAAATGTGTATTCAGTCAATTACAAAGTTTGTTTAATGTTATTTACATGTACATTACATTAAATTGAAATATTATAAGGCCTAGATTTCAGCTGATTTTATTTAGTGTTTAATATGAAAACTTCTAAAGCGAATATCTGAGAAATTTCTTCCAATACATGCTAATTCAAATGAGTTAAATCTTCATAAATTTTTGGCAAACTGAAAGTTAATTTTTGATGCAGTATTAAATGAAAGGTTATACTTGCAAGCACGTTGTGTATAATCCTCTCAAAACAAACCCAATATATTAACTAGTCTATTTACACCTATGTATTTAAATGAAAGGTTATTCCTCAGTCATAATGGCAAAGGGTGAGCAATAGTTTAATGATGTAAGATCATCTACAGGCGTCAAGCATTTTTTTCAGTATGATTAAAGCAGCTATGTGAAATTCCCAGTTTTTCTCTATTTGCCAGGCTGGTTTCTCTTACAAGTTGAATTAAAATTTTGTGGGTTGGTTCTTACCTTCTTTTTCTCTGTGAGAAGTGAGGGAGAGCTGTGAAATGCACCATCTGTTCCCAAACCATGTCAGCTGGCAAAGAGATGCTTCTCCCCCTGCCCTTTCTCACTGCAGTTTTGGGCTGGTTTAACACCATTGCCTCAACACAAATTGTGTGGATTTAATCTTGTTTAAGCAGGAGAAGTCACAATGACAGTGCACAGCATTCTAGAGGACTCTTCCTGTTGATTTAAATTGCAGTCCTTTTAAACCTCAACCTCAGCTTGTTTGAATTTACAACACAAATGCTCTGTAGGACTTGAACTGAGTGTAGTGGAAACCAGGACTTCCTTAACACCCTGGACTTTCTGATCCTGGGACAGTTGCACTCAAAGACATTAAACATGGTTCTCTTAAATCATAATCCTTTGGATTTTTATCAGTCTTATCTGAGTGTCTCAAAGCAAATGTGGTGTACCCTGGTAAAACAGAAAACAGAAGTAAATATTGTCATTATTTCCTTTCCACAAATAATGCTGAGCCACGCTCAAGGCAGAAAAGATCTACAGAATCAAGATGGGTTTCAAACTTTACATACTCCTTCATGACTCAGTTAATGTTCAAGACCAGAATTTCTCTGTCTTCCATTTGATATTCCAGTTTCCGCTCTGGATGGCCAAATTCAAATAAATCCAAAACTAACTAACCAACCTAAACCAACAAAACAATCCCCAAAAAACAAATGAACCACAAATACTGCCATCCCCCTCCTCCCCCCCAAAAAAAACTAATAGGAGAAAAGACTTCACCCAACTTAAATATGGTTTGAAAAAGAATTAGAAAGAAATCCTGCAGTAACAGTGGGAGGCTGCCTCACTCAAGCTGTGCAAAATGATGAGAGTAGGTCCCTGGTGTAATGGAAACTGATTATTTTATTATTCAGAAGGATTTTAATTGAATTATGAAGAGGTTTTTGCTCTCATCTCTATTGCTGTGTGAATACTGACTCATCTAGCCAAGTGTAAACATCTGCATATGAGATCTTCACTCCAGCCTTCCCTTATGTGGAGCTCAAGAGCCATTTCCAGAGAGCAGAGATCCTTATTTCAGGTAGACACTGACAACTGCTGAGATTGGTAATACCTTAAAAAATACAGAGGCATAAGCAGGTGAATTAAACCGTGTGTACAGTCAGAAAGTTTAGCCTTGGGCTTCTTTCAAGGGTTTGTATTGATATGTAAGTAAATTCAACTTTCTGTGAACTGAGCTGATTCTTTTCTGAACAAAAATTTTTAAATTGCTTATCAAGGAGCATTTTTCTATGTAAATTTTCTGTCTTGATGCTCTGATCTCTTTAGTTTCTGGAGGTTGGAGAGATTTGTATGTCTTGCAGTTTGTGAGTTTCACCCATTTCACACTTTTGGGGACCAAAAGAGAATTAAAGAAAACAGTCTCAAAAACATTCATTAAGTTGTTGGGATTCTTGAACCACTAGGTCAAATCCAAGGAGAGGTTTTTTTGCAGATATTGAGCACCTGCCCAGATTCACTGTACTATCTTTAGGATTCTAATGCAATTTAAGATGTCTAAATTGAGATTAAAAGGTGAAGTGCTCTGGCCCATCTCTGTAGAGGAAGAACCCATGAAAGGTCTCGAGTGCTCCATGGTTCCTGGTCTTCACCAAGGACAAAAGGAGTCTGGAATCTTTTGGTCCAGAACCTGAAATTAGGTAGATTAAATGCAGGATAAGACTTAATTTGTAGGAATGAAAACTCTGAACGCTTTGACTTGGTCGCCAAACACTCCAAATCAATGGATTTTGGGAACAGCCCTATTTTTCCTCCTTTCATTGCTAGAGACATTGCTCAATAAGAGGCATCGAAAAAATTCTGGGGGGTTCAAGTGACACCAGCCATGGTGGATCATGACTAATATTTAAAGACACTCAGCTTGAATTTTTCTGATGCCAGCTAAGTGCAGTCAAGTCTGTGGGTAATCATGAGTAATGTACATTATTTAAATAAGAACTTCATAAGAAAAGAGCCTCTGCAAATGCTTTTTCATTTCACCATTCTTCTGAAGTCTATACCTTCATCTCCTTTACGTAAATTCTGGGTTAGTGGTAAGATTTGGAGATGTGGTTGAATTAATTTGTTTTGTGGAAGGATGGTTGTCCTGAGGTGAAGAGCACAGGAATAATTTGGATTATTTGAGTCATTGAGGATAACAGTACTTCTGCATTTGTTGCTCAGGGAAAATATTACCTAAAGTACTGAGCTGCAAAGAAAAAGACTCCAGGTCAATTCATAATCCCTAACACAAGTAGTTTCTGAAGAGAGTAGTACTGGACTTAAACAATTTCAGTGAGCTATTAAAAATTTGTCAAAACATTTATAATTTTTTCCTCTTTTTTTACAATTACTCATTTTTTTCCAATTTGGATAGGACACTTGCTCTTGTAGCAGTGAAAATGAATTTCCAACATCCTCTACACAGGTCATAGATAGATTTTCATGTGTACAGACAAGGCCCAGAGAAGATATTGTTGTCTACGACTGCCTCTGAGGAGGGATTAGAAGAACCAGATCCAGACCTGTCAGAGTTGCATGGTCATAGGGACAAGAAAGTTTTCACATGAGAAATACCAATTAGATATAAGGTAAAAAAAAAAATAACTGGAGGGTAGTGAAATTCAAGTGCAGGGTGGAATTCTCTAGCCCAGAGATGTGAAATTATCCATCCTTGGACATACCTGAATTTCAGTAAAATCCAGAATAACCCCATGCAATTCAAATTTTCAACAGGGCATTGCACTAGATGACCTCAAAAGGTTTTTTTAATCCTTAAAGAATATTTGCATAATAAAACATAAGTAATAAAAATGAGCCCTTAGAATTCAGAGCAAGATTTTATTCATTCCAATTTATTCTCAATTTGCTGTCATCTTTACTCGTTCTTTCCCTGTGAATTGCAACAGCCCTTACAAATGTGTCTGTTTTGTTCTGGTTTCATTTGCTTGCAGTAAGTAAGAACAGGTAATTGTTGCTTGTTTTAGTGGTTTTTAATGACATTTAGTGTTAGCTAAAGTTAAAAATGTAATGAACAGATGCATTTACAAATTGTTTGTTCAGTAATTGACCAGGGAAAAATTCCTTCTACTAGGGAACTCTTGTTAATTACTGAATGTTGTTTAACCATTGATTGAGTTGGCCAAATAAATAGAACAGTTAATAATGAATCCTTTATTTGGTATAAAATTATAGAATTTCCATTAGAAATTATTTGTTATATATGATTAAGCCAGCTCTGTCTGACTGAAATAGAGCTTTCCCTTGAAGACTCTTGTGGAGTTTTGATTTATTTTTGTTTGTTTGGTTGTTTGGTTGGTTTTTTGTTTGGTTTTTGTTGTTGTTTGGTTGGTTTTGTTTGGTGTGTTTTTTTGTTTGGTTGGTTTTTTGATTATTTTTTTCTTTTTTATTTCATTGCACACTGTTGTAAAGTCCTGGAAAGTGCTCAGGGAATCAAACAGAGAAAGGAATGTTTTCACATTGATTGAGTTGAGCAACACTGGAAGGACCCTCAGCTCCAAGGAAGTAAAATCCTTTCAGCACCTCAAAAATGATCAATATCTTGAATGATCGAAGCCTTTATCTCCTTCTGCAAGACATCAAATATACATGAACAACAGCAGGCAAACATTAGGAAGCAAGGAATAGTTGTCCTGGTATCATCTTCCTTTCTACAACGAGATTTTATTTTATTTATTCTGATGTGTTTGGTGCATTGTTTCCAAGCCCTTTCCTGAGAAAAGCCAGCTGTGCCCGTGGAGCACTTCTCTTCAAAGTGTCCCTGTGCTGACCTGGCAAGCATGACTTTAGAGACAGGAAAGTAGCTGAAGGAGCAGGTTTGCCTCAAAAACTGGCAGATCCTCATGGCTGAAGACGTGGAGATAAATCACATACAGATACCACTCTGACACTTGTACA
Source organism: Nicator chloris (assembly GCA_013400495.1). Taxonomy (NCBI): domain Eukaryota; kingdom Metazoa; phylum Chordata; class Aves; order Passeriformes; family Pycnonotidae; genus Nicator; species Nicator chloris. The sequence continues at coordinate 28,976 of WAAE01001450.1, forward strand.
AATTAAAAAAGAATTTGGGCAAATAGCACGTTTCTCAGCGTTGCAGTGCTAAATCCTGCTTTATGCTGCTTTTCATTTTGTTTTCTGTGAGACAAAATCAGGAGGAATAGCAGGAGATAACACATTTACTCGTGTAAAGCATAGAGTGTTTCTGTGTGTTATTGATTTTTTTCGTACCCAAAGCCTCCTGCATTTTATCACTGAGTACAATTTCCAGCCAAGCAGACATGATTTGGGCTCCTTTCAGGTAAGAGTCTTAGAAAGACATGTTTTTATCTTTTTATTGTACCTGTTCTTTACATGAAGAACAAAAGGTTTGCTTCTAAAACTCAGCTTGAAGCAGCTCTAGATTATTTGGGCTTTTAAAATGTATTTCTGTCTTCAAATTACAAGTCAGAACTCCGGTTGGGAGCAGGGAGATCAGTAGCACAGATTAGTTAGATAGCCTCTATTTCCTCTTTTTTTCAGATTTAGCTGCAATTGGATATGATAATGGAAATGTGTAGTGATGTTTTTGATGGAGACCTGCCTGTGCTTTGCTGTGACCTCAGGCTCAGACAATGTTGTGTCTTGGGTAGACTTCAGGCATGTGAATCCCTGTGTAAATGAGTGTAAATTGCTTTTTTATTGGTCTTGATACTGAGTTTTGACAGACTTCCTACTCTAATTTTCTTCAGGAATCCTCCTGGCAATATACAAAAGTTTTAGTATACTTGGAGTTTGCCTATCCCATCAGATAGAGTTTGGACTTCATCTTGCTGCAGACATTTTATCTTGCTGAATATTGGGTTTAAATCAGTCATACAAAATTCTATTTCCTCTTAATCATCCAATAACTCAGAGCAAATTCCATGGGGCAGAATGGTTTTGAAGTTGTAAATGTGGTTGTGCCAAGTTTGCCTCAGGTAGTGTTGGAATTGTGATGGCCATTAGACAATCCTGCTCTTTGTCCAGGACATTCCACCCTTGGCATCATCCTCCAGACATTGGTTCTGTGCAGAATGAGGAAGATTTGGAAGAAAAAGCCCTCAAGTTATCGTGGCAGAAGACTCATTCCCAAGTTTCTTAGTTGTGGGTGGATGTAGAACGTGTTTCTTCCTCTACATTTAACCTTAGCAAACAGAACCCATGGCATAAGCAACCAAACTGGTGGAGTGAAATCTTGTCCCCATCTACAAAACTCCTTTAGCTTTATTCACTGAGGATTTCTTCCTTGTCCTGTAGAGTTTTCCCAGATATTTTGGCATTCAGATTGTTGTGAAATATTTTAATTCAGCGACAGACTCTGAAAGTTCTGAGACAGTGCTGTAGCATGAAAAAGACTGCTAAAGCAATTGAATTTTAAAAGTTCAATGCTGTATGGGATTGCTTGTCCTTACAGACTTTCTGGTGAGTGGTAAGAATTGTACTGGTTTGGCATCTTTTTCCTCCTGTGAAATGGCAGATAATGAGCAGAAAAAGAAAAATGTTTCTGAGAGATTTTTTTGTTATGGATTAAAATAATTTCCCCCATTAAATTCTGAAAGGAATGCAACAAGATATTAATTA
>WAAE01001451.1:0-16790 GCA_013400495.1 Nicator chloris
CTAATAAGAGAGCTGCTGCAACAGGAAATGTGGTTATTTCTGAGAAAATGGAAACTCCAAGCTGGAAGTAGTGGGTGAAAGTTCTCAATGGCAGGAGCAGTTAACTGGGGTTTGTGCAGCAATGAGAAGCAACTTAAACCTCTGGAGAGCTCACCTGAGCTGCAGTGATACAGTGGTGAATTTGCTGGGCAGTGGGAAAGTCATTCTGTCAGACAGTCGGTCCTATTGCACCCATTCACCATCAGAGGGAAGGAGTGCCATGTGTAATGGACACCGACTCACGGTGCATGGCAGAATTATACTCTGATAAGGTTTAATTTCACTTTTGCCATGGTGATTCGTTTCACTTTGTGAATGGAGTAGAACTGATAGAAATTTCACAAGTGCAGAAATCCTGCATGGAATGACTTTCCAGTTTTCATCCTCATAATTTTCTCTCTGGAGCAATTTTCACTGTTCCGTGGTTGAAACAAGGAATCTGCAGTACCATTCTAGTTTGACTCTGTCCCTCCTCCCCTACTCTTTCCATGCCTGAAAGCACCCATTTTTGGGCAGACACTGTGAGTTCACAGCCTCCCTGGAGGGATTCCTATGTAAGACAAGCTGTGCAGGAGCCAGGGGAAAACTCAGTACTGGCTCTGCCCTTTCTAAGCAGTCCTTTCTCCCCTTTGTTGTATCTGTTCTGAATGGTACTACACTGTGCACGTCTGCTGAAATCCTAATCAAAATTTATTGTGCGTGAAATTTGCTTATAGAGTATTAGGTGCCCAACTGGGTGTGCAACTAGACTCTTTGCCTGCACATCTCTGGAAAAAAGCCTGGGGTCTGAGGGAGATTTTGTTTGGTTTTGATGATTTCTATCAGAAAAAGGCTGTGTCTCTTACCGTGGTGGATGATCGAAAACTACCCTCCTCCAGCATCAATCCTTTATTGCCTTGTGCTCCAGTTCCTGCCCAGCTGCTGCAGCTAACATGTAGCCCCATAACTTCTGGGTGCCACAAGACTGGGTTTAGGATTTGTTTCTAATGGGAACTGGAGTCTTTGCTATCCATTCCTGCTGTGAGGCACCTGCAAAACATGACCAAAAAAAAGGTGAAGCTGACTTTTCCCATTTTATTAGACTATGACCCACAGAGGTCCCTGGAGCATGTTTCGAATGTTGAATTTTATCATCCAGACAAATCTTTCTCTTACATTTCCATTGCTTGTCCGTTGAGTGTGTTGTGTTCTGTAATTGCTACTTACTGCAGTGCAGCAGGGTCAGGTTGTACTCTTGACATGCAGAACTTTTAATCCTTTACAGTGCCCCTTAAAATCAATGTAGCACTCAAGGGAAGTAGAGGTAGGCACTGGAGGTCCAGATAATTGCCTCTAACCAGTGTGCTTAAAACTTCTCAAGCCTCATCTCAGGAAAAGGTATGAAAGCTCTGACACCTCCATGTCTTGTGTTGTATTGTAAATGGCTTCTGAGTTTTTAGTGTGTTTTCTTTGAGATCCCCGGTGCACCACAGTCACAGGTGTTACATCCCTTTTCACCAGTACTCTCCTCAAGCTGCAGCTTTTGGGGCTAGAAGCTCTGCTCCAGTGAACAGCACATGGAAATGATGGAGACAAGAAATACATTTTTAATTTTGGTACTTATACCCTGCTTACAAACATGGCAATAATTTGCAGAATTATCATAACCAAATGCATGGAAGTTCTTCTGTTCCCCACAATTGTGAATGATGAGTCAGACCTAGTAGTGTTGCTGTCACTCCTCAGAGAAGGTCTTCAGGTTTCATAAGTTTTCTTTTGTCCCAAGGGTGTATTCTGTAAGCTGACAACAGTGGACGGACCTGGCTTTACACCTGTAAAGAATGACAGGAAGAGGGTGGAAAGGGGCATTCATTTAAAAGAGATGCTAGGTGGTGGAACAAGGAGATGGGGAGTGTGATGGATCTCATGAGGCTGTCCAGATCTGTTCAGAGGAAACAACTGAACACACAAGGGAGGTACTGTACCTTGAGAAGGCTCACAGAGCAGTGTGTGCTGGAGAGATGCTCTCACAGCAAATCCAACTTGACCTCTCCAAAGCTTTCCTGGCGATGGGCGCATGGTCTGTGTCTGCCCAGGTCTGCCTTGGAACATACAGGCTGTGCTGTTGCTCTGAACAAATGTGAACAGGAACAGAAATGTTCAAACATTAAGATGGTAAAAATGCATATCCAACTCTGCAAAAGTATTGTCCTGGGGAATTATTGCTGTGCACTTCTCCAAGCAGGGATTTAGTATCAATTAAAAAATGCCTCTTGCAGAAGATTTACTCAAGTCTAATTATTTTTAAAGACAGATGATAAATCTGTGTGGAGGTTTGAACACATAAAAATCTATTGTAAAATATGTGTTTGACTGGTTCTGTTCAACTAACACCACATTTTTAATGTTCACCTAAGATTATTTTTCTCTGTGTGACTTTCTCTCTCAATGACATTTCATTTTTCATAACCTTTGCTGTCTAAAATTTAAGTGCTCAGTTTAAACAAATCATCAGTCTCCTAAGGTCCTTTTTAAGTTGGTAGTTATCATCCCCTACAGATGCCTTAATTTCACCTATTTTACAGAGGGGTCTTGAATGGTTAGGCTATAACAGATACCAGTTTTTGAGGTAATAAAACTGGAAGAGATGTCTACTTTCGTTTTTCTCAGGTATATTTATTCCTCTTATAGTGTTATGAGCATTATCTGTGATGTGATGGGTTTTGTTCTTTGTGATTTAATCCCCTCTGGACAACTAGTTTATCTGCAAGCATGAGGTTTGGGGTGATAGTACTGGATAACTGAGCAAATAATCTTTTTCCAAAGGAAAGTGAACTTTCCAGAAAAAAGGAAAGGTTTGCACACATTGACATTGCAGTTACTGTCTGTGCTTTCTTGGTTGACCTGCCTGTTCACAGAATGGCAGAAGGACAGTATGGCTGGGGTAGGAAGGCACCTCTGGAGCTCATTCAGTCTGCCCACAAAGGGTTAAAAAGAGCAGCTTGTCCAGTTTCTTATCCAGTGAAATTTTAAATTTCTTCAGACTTCATGAAAGAAAGAAATACTTTTTTTGAGGATATATACATTACTGGAATGCCATCTGAACTGACAGCCACCAAATTTCTTCCACTGATCCTTTCAAATGGTGAAATTCTGTTTTCATCCATTCTACCTTTATGTTGGATGGGACCTTCATTTAACACTATATTCAGTGTCAGGGGCACCCCTAAAAAGCTGTTAATTAATATATCGTGCACTGAGCAGATCTTTGCCTATTGGCTGCAGCTCCCTGCTGGGTTCTGTTTTGATTTTGGAATTAATTTAGAGCTCAGGCCATAAAAAATATTGGACCATCCAAACCAAAACTAAATTTTATTTAACAACATTTGTGATAACTTTTCAAAGCAGTGTGAAAAATTAAGAAATATATTTTATCTTTCCATGCTGTGGGGAAAGTAATTATGTTAATTGCATATTATGTATAACATCAGTTATAACTTATGAAAGACTGATTTGTGTGTGCCCACATTCTCACACAATGAAATTTTATTTAACAATATCTATGCCACAAAACATAAATTGTACTAATTTGTTTTTTAAAATTAAATTCAGCTTCAAAGTGAGGTTATTATTGAAGTAAGGTTACTAATATTACAGCTCTATAATTAAACCCTAACAAATATAAATGCATATCTTCCTTTTCATAGAGCCTACCTAGAAATCTCTTTATTGGCATAAGGCCAATGTCAGTGTGATGCATAAGGATTACAATTTGGAATTTTTCTTTTCTTGAAACAAATATTTGCATTCAAATGTACATTGGTTTAATTTAGTTAGGAAATATTGACAGCAATTTAAAGGACTTTGTCAACCTTGTTCAAATCAGGAATATTTTCTCCTAGTTGAAGGCACACAGAAGTACCCCATTCTGCAGATGACAATGGAGTGGTATAGCTGGAGGGTTAGGCTTTTGAATCTGGCCCCAGAGCTGAAGAAGCAATCATATATTAGTTTTAGAGAGAAATTGTTTTGCATGTCTGCCTTCTGGAAGCTCCTCTTTTAACAGTCCATCTGATTTGAATGTTCTGACTCACAACATCACAACCTACTTCAAACAATCCCTGTCAAGTTGTAAAACATTGCAAATATAACTAGATATGTGGAAGAAACAGTATCCTCTCAGCATAACCCCTAAAGCAGATTTGTTCCTTTACACTGGTGCTATTTAATGAGTAGTGTGATATGAATTGAGATGCAATTGCCATTTCCACATTAGGATTGCTATTTGTTCCTTTCAAAATCTCTTCATTTGCTTCGAGGCTTATCTTGGCAATCCGTAGAAGTACTTGTTTAGTTGATGAAGCTCCCTGTGCTGCCGAGAGAGAGACATACACAGTAAACAAAGCACCTTCTTTAATTTAGGCAGTAAGAGTAGCGTGATTTGACCTTAAGAGATGTCTTGCATCTTAAAGAAGGAGCCTTATGGTGCTTATCTAACTTTTAGATGTCAAAAGTGAGCTGATATAAATCACAAACTCTAAAATATAAAATACATAAAATATTATGGTTCTTCCTCTTGATCATGATCACAGATGTTTTTTCAATACAGAAAAGATGCAGAGTTGTTTCCAAGCTTTGTCTTCCAGCAGGGATGGTATTCCATCAATTACATATAACAATTACCAATTAATTTAAACATGACATCTAAGGTTGCATTTCCTCCCAAAATTGTTGTGTTGCTTTTGGACATGAAAAGACTGACACAGACTCCACGTTTCCTGAAGGCTAAATACTTGTTTATTAAACAACCTCATTCTCTTTATAGAGTGATACAGCACAGCTGAACATGATTGGTCCTTTGTTCTACACCCCATCACCATGATTGGCTAATTAGAAACAACACCTCTATGTAAACAAACAACAGGTGCAGAAATTATTTACATTCTTCTCAGTTTTCCCAGACTATGTTTTCGAAAACTTATCTGGCTTATAGGCCTTGCTGCTGCTCTCAGCAGCTAGCAGGCTAAAATCAGACCCACGTTGCTGTGTGGAGGAACACTCTTATCCATATGGACATCACAGCACAGGACCAGCAAGGAGCTCATGAGACCCTCAGTGGGATCTTCTGCTCTGTGACAAGGGTGACTGGGTCTTGGTTATTCTTGTCAGATGTTTGTTTAGGCAGTTCTCAAGAATCTCCAATGCCAGAGCCTCAGAGCTTCTCCAGGTTGATTCCAGTGTTATACTACACTTCAGAAAGTTTTTGCTAATATTTAATATAATCCTCCATGCTAATTCAAATCAATTACTTCTTCCACAATCCACCACTGGCATGGCCAATTATTTTATTTCTCCGTTCAGCAGCCTTTCTTGGGTTTGAATAATGTTTCAGGGCCCTTTGGCCTGTTTTAATTTAAATGACCCTGCAAGCTTTCTTTATAGATCATAATTTCCTGACTTCTTCATTGTTCTCCTAAGGATTCTGTTCAGCTGGTCCACAACTTTCTTGAAGGACAATGCCTGAAACTAGAGAGAGATGAGTCCTTCCTAATGTTGATCAGAGAGAAGGGATTACTTCAAGTGTTTTGCGCACTGCATATATTTTATATATTACAATGCAATGTCAATTTTTCCCTAAGCTAGTATACGAAAATGGAAAAATGTGTAGACTGTGATGCTGATAAAGCTGAAACCATGGAAAAAGTAGCCTCATTTTTCTGAGACCCATTTTTTTTTGAAGTATCAGGAGCTATCTAGCAGATAATAATAGATAGACCTATTGTCAGGGCTTTTTTAAACTAATGCTTTAGCCTAGGTTAATTCACTAACATTCAACTTACTTTATAGAAAGAATACCTAAAGTTAAAACTTGCTTTACACAGTGCCAGAAAGATATTGGGGTTATATTTAACTGAAATAAATTCATGCTGCAGTAATTATAATTTGATGTGTCCTTTTCTCCTGAATTTTTTTTCCTAAGCAAGACAAGGACTTCTAGAACTGGGTGTTATTTTCCTATTTAGATAAATTATTTAAAATTGTCTTGAATTTAATTTATGTTTGGCGCTCACTGCAACACATTCATGTTCTAAGGGAACTTTTGTAAAACTTTGCTCTGATGATGTACATTTAGAAGGGTTCCAGCTGGCAGCTGGACATTTTGAACCCTCAGCAAGATTCAGCCTCTGTGGAACCTCAGTGGTAAAATGTTGGAGCAATGAAAGGGCAACACATCCTTTTCCAACTCATTAACAGAGTTCAGAAGGTTTCAATAGAGAGCTCCTGTCAGCAAGAAAGTCTAAAATTTCTGTAGTGCTCATTTGCTGCAGGCTCTATCTGTTGACAAAATTATTTTTTATGCATAAAAAAGAAAAATCTAAGTAACCCAAGAGGTGAGCACAGCTGTTTAAGGCATACATCTTGCACTTAGTGTAGGGATTGGAACGCTGCTGTGCCAGCGTGCTGTCTGCATTCCAGGGTCTTTGGGCCCCTTGCCTGGGCAATAGATAATCTATGTGTCCATGGGTGTACACTATAAGTCATGTGCAGTAGATTGAAGGAATATTTCATCAGATCTGCTGTTTCTAATCTTACAACTGATGGGAATAAGCATGTATTTTTAATAATGAATCTTTTTATCATATGTCATTGATATGGTAAATAAAATTCCAATTTACAGAGAGATCTGAGTATGTTTTCTCTCCAACAGAAATATCTGAGGGAGCAAATTAAAGTCTTACATTCAGAGATGCCATTCTTGAACAAATCAAAAAAGGTCTTAAAATGCATGGTACAAAAGTGCTTTTGTTTTCTTGAAAAAACAGTCAAAAATCCTAAAAGCTACCACTAAGTTATGAACACCGAGTATGAAAAACTAGCAAGGAAAGCAAACCTTTCTATGCCAACAAAAGGTAATTTTTTCCTCTAATATATACAGAGGTTGAGAAACCAATTGAAATGGTGTCCCACCTCTGGATTCTCATTGTCAAGACCCTGGAGCAGTCAGTAGTTAGTCTTAAGCAGCAACCTCAAGTCAGGGATCTCCTGCAAGGTTTTTCAGGGCTCAGAATAGGTTGTGGTGCTAGAGGAGGAGTTTGGAAGGTCAGTGGGAAAGGCAGGCCAGAGGGAAGGCTGGGCTGTCTGGGTGCCTTTGAGTTTGTGCGGTGGCAGAGTCCCCTGAGGGCAGTGCAGACCTGGTGATGTTGATGTTTGCTGCAGAATTGACCTCATTTTCCTTCTTCTGCCTGAGTACAGGCTGGGACTGCAGGGTCCTTCTGCTGACAGAGGAGGACTCCTTGCGTTCCAAGTTTATGCTGTGAGGCAAATGGAAGAGTGCAAAGATTCTTACTCTCAGGTCTTCTGCTGTAAGCTGCTGAATGCTATGAAATGTGATTTACTGTTCCTTCAGATAAAGACTGTTCCAAGGAGTAGTTTTTTTGGCGGTTTTGTGTTTGTTGGCTTTTTGTTTTATTGGGGGGGGGGGCGTGTTTTTCTTTCACAATTTCTAAGGTATCTTAAATTACTTTTCAGTCAAGATTATCAGAGACATTTAAAATAGTAGAAAACTGTACTAATTGCAACTTAAATGAAATAATTGGTGTTTCAGAATATCAACATCTAAAATAGGGCATTCTTGTTCAAGATATCCTTCTAATTTAGTCTTTTTTTCTGAAGGAAGATACTGAAGAAAAAACAGATCTCATTTCTTCTGTGAGCTGAAATGCTGGGGTTTTTTTCTAGTTGTGTTTTAGCTTTCAGGGATATGGTAGCTATGGCAAGTAATCTGCTCTTTTATCCTTCCATAGCCTCTGACTAACATGTGTCCTGCAGTGTTGTCTTCAGTTTTGCCCTCACACTTGCTGATGACAGACAGAGTCAGCTTTTAAGAGCAGTACTGTATTAACATTTACCACAGATTAGCATAAACATAGATTATTAACAACCTTTCCCCTTGACAGGCCTTTAAGTGAAATGGGACCTTTTCTTTGGACTGTTTCTACCACTCATTTCCTCAGAAATCCGAACACTGTGAGATGAAATTTGTCTTTTTTTTTCTTGTGAAATCTTGGACATTTGAGTTACAACATTACAACCTGTCCTGGTTTAGGGCAAATTTGGGAGGAAACTTCCGAATAGGATCTTCTGGGAAGCAAGCCNAGGTGCCTCTCTGGTCTTCTCAGTCTAGGGCAGATTTTCAGTCCTAATAAAAAGGCAAAGAATCTGTGTAAGAACTTTCTCTGCTTCAGCTAGCTAAAAACTAATTAAAAAAGGAGAAAAGGAAAAAAAAGTGTCTGTCTGTCTGAAGACAGCACAGCCCCAGAAGAAGGAAAGTGGAGGAGTCAGAGCAGTTCCTCCAAACACAAACTGCGCGCTCCTTCCCTCTTTGCTCTGGCCTTAAAGGCACAGGACATAATATCTACACAAACAGGGCAGACAATTTGGGGATACAAGCATCATAAAGTCACCCTAGGACACAACCTGACTTCTTTTTCCTTACCTGCCATCAAAAAATTACTTATTGCTTTCTGCTGTAGGGCTGAACCCTGATAGAAGGCGCAAAGCAGCATGTGTAGGTATAACTGCAAAATTGAAAATGTGATTGAGGAAAAACTGGTTACACTGTGGTTGCATGCCCTCTAGCTGAGGAAATTGTCCTTTTCATCTCATGTTCATACAAGCCCCTTCCTCTGGAGATTTAAATTTGCAAATTTCAGGATGTCTTACCTGTGTTATCCTGTGTTGTGTGTACAACACCTGCCACTGACTCTCTGCCACTTTATAGAGGCTAAATATTCTCTAAGACAAAAAAAAAAGGTGCAACTTGGTTAGAGTACATTGCTGAGAAAAGAGAGACCTTGATTATTAATTCTGCTCTGAATCAAAACATGAACTTGAGCCAAGATTTGTCAACTTCCAGGAAAGTGCTTTAATACTGAGTAATTTTCCTTCTCATTGGCTTAATGAATATTTAAATAGTCCATACAAGATGGAACAGAATCAGTGAAAGAGACTGTGAACAAACCTCTCTAGAACATCTTACAATGTTGTAGCTAGGTCGTTGTTGATGAGACATGGCTACAGATCCTGTCAGGAAACAAAAAAATTGCATCTGCCTCCTATAGTTTGAGTGAATATGCTTCTGTTTCCTTAGATTGCTTTTTGTCCCCCTCCCTGCTTCTCCCACAAGTGGTACCAAATAAAACTCTTGGAATACAGGGAAACAAGGAACTTTGGATATTTTAAATATGAATTCTCTCACCACCGCTACAGAGGAGAAGTTTTATCTTCATCCACATGAAGGACAAAAAGGAAGCAGAGGAATAGCTGATGTGGTTTCCAAAAGGCTTATGTCAGTTTATGAGGCATTAGATTATACACAAAAAGGTGATTTTTTCAACACTAGTACATGGCAATTGAGCTAATTTTTCCTAAAGGGTACACAAAGATGAAGCAGATTTGGCTTCCTGGGCAGTTTAAGCTGACATAATTCTGCACTGAGGATGAAGTCTCATCCTCTTCTAGCCTTGGTATGGTATATTCTGCTCTCACATAAGTCATCCCAAAAATGTAGTTTGAACATGACTGACTCACTAGTCTGAGAGAAAAACAGGGTGTGGGGTTTTTTTTTTTTTTTTTTTTTTTTTCTTTTTCTCTGTGCTACTTCCATGTTGGTTCACCAGTCTTGTCCACTCAATTAGAGTCTAATTCCTAGAGCCTTTTGGCAGATTTGCTGTCTTGCTTCAGTGAGACACACAGCTAGAAGGTGAGGGATAAAAGCAAAACGTAATTTTAAGGAAATGAATGGATGCCAGGGATGGACAGTTGATGCTTGTAGAACTGCGTTATAAGGCAGAGACCTCCATACATCCATGTGTGAAAGCCTTTAAAAAGGCAGTACATTCCCTTTTTTTGTGTTTTAACTATGTGGCTTGCTGTATTTGCATAAACTTCCAAGTCAGACTAAAATTAGACATTATCACCCTTTCCTAGCTAGAAGTCATGAATTTATTTAACTGCAGCTGTTCCACCCAGGTAAAGCAGATCCAGAGGAGAAGCTGACCTAAAGCAGGTTTGCCTTTCACATTCCTATTCACCATAGTGGAGTCATTCAGACTTTCTCTGCCTAACAGGTAGGTCCTGAAGAGACATCTTTTTTAAGAGTTAAACTTTTAAACTTTGCATAATTAAAATTATTCATTACAATGCTTCTATTAGGATTCATAGTTTTTGAAGCTGATGCATCTTTAGGAAGATAAATGTAATGTTTCAGTGACTCTGCACAATTTTATAGCTTATGAACACTGTGAGATGTACAATATTGCTATTTCTTAAGTTATTCAATTGTATTATTTTTTGTATTTGTCTAGTACTTCTTGTACTCAAACTTTAACATCTATATCTAAACAATAGCAACTGTTGCTATGGTATTATTCTTGCTTATAGAAGGACCTTGTCAACCATAAACTATATTTCTAACTTTCTCAGCTATTAAAGGAGGTAACACCTCCTTTGTTTCTGCTGCAATTGTATTATGTCTCATGATGCATATTGGTAATTTGATTTTTCAGGGCTAGAGTGGTTCCAGAACTGATGAATCTATTTGCATAAAAACTCAGTCTTCTGCCTGTCATGGATGGGCTGTGTTCATTATTAAAATAATGGGTTCTGGAGGAATCACTCTGTGTTAAAGAATTTCTTCCTATATTCTTTCTGCCATGCTTATTTGTTATTTGTATTGTGATGACAGGCACAGCAAGTTGGATATTGGCTACGCACTCAGGATGAGTCTGTCTGTAAAATGACAGGACTCACATCCAAATTCCTACCTCTGCTGATTCTCTACCAGCACAGAAAATGTCCAATATTTGGACAGTCATATTGGAGTCAATGTTTTGGTTTAAAATATCAAGCTAACAAAATGCTCTTTGAAACAGAACAAACATATTCCAAAAATGTTGACCTTAAGAAAAAAAAATTCCCGAAGTTTGTTAGGTCTTCTTTTGTTCTTTTTGAAGGCTTTATTTTGCAGAAAAAATCCAAAGAATAAGAATAAAATCTTTGACTTAGACAATTTTGTGTTTTCTGAATATGGTGTGTCCTTTTTCAGTGCATTCAAAAATTAAATTGATAATCATCTAAAGTGTCAAAATACCTCCATACTTTTGGACTTCATACAGCAGACCATAAGGTGTGGACAGAAATGGGAAAAAACCTGAACAGAAGGAATTTCCTAGTTACTAAAGCTTGGGGCCAGATTGAACATGGCATGTGAGCATAAATCTGGAGTTGTGCTCTCAAGAGCAATCAGATTACTCCAGATTTATGCTTAGCTACCTGAGATCAGCATCTGGCCAAGGATTTTTTTCTGTAAGTACATTGTTATAATTAGTACTGTCAGTAATAACAAAAACGTCAGACTCTCCAGGTTTTGATAAATCCCTTGAACAACTGTAAGTATTTTCATCAAGCATTTTCTATTTTGAATTAAAAGGGACAGAGCTGCATGAGAGATTCAGTCTGAATTTAATTTCGAGTTGTATCATAAACACTGAAACAATAACTTGAAACAATGTCTAATGTTGAACTAGAACCTTTCATCCTCCTTTCCCCATCAAGATATTTTCTATTACCTTTACATAAAGGTGGAACAGCAATTGTATGATGGTTGACTTACAGAGAGATGCACTTTTTCTATAGTTAGCCATTGTGTATGAATAATATTTACTGGACGAGTCTAATAGTAAATCTGTAGCATCATGTCTGAAATGATTGCTTTAATTCATAAAAATGTCCTTAATACATAAAAATTAATTCTTTAAGCAATTTAAACACAGCAATTTCCTACCTATATTTCCAGGTAAACTCTGCATGAGCAGTTATATTGCTCCCTTATAAAGAAAATCCCCACTGGTGGGTTTTCATACCAACTGACTCATATTTGGGCAGACCTTTTGTGTCCTCGAGCTGACAAAAGTTTCCATGGTCTCTTTATTATCTTTTATTTTAACATTAGAATTTGTGTTCAGTTTTAGAAATTAACCAAAGTCATGCTGTGGTTTTCTTCCTAATACAAATATTATGTTCCCTAAAATCTTAGCCCTGTCAAAGGCATTTCTTTCTTTAGACTAGCTTTCATTTATTTTTTCACTATTGTAACTTGATTTTACTAATAGTACACCTTTCTTGCAGTGTTTTCAGTTTTAATCGCAAACAATGACTTTCCGATCAGCCATGATAATTTTGTTTCTTTTTCTTAAACAGGGGAAAAATTTCCTTTCTTCTAGACTTCCTCATCTAGGAATATAAAAGTTTTAAAAAATCTTATATGGGAAATATTTCCAAACGATAGAAATTTCCTTGAGCAATCTGATGATTCATAACATTCAAGTATAAAAATTGGATTGCAAAATTTCTAGTAGATGCTGTATGATTTTTGCATCTCTAAAAAAGGGACGGTTCATGGTCCTTGAAGGTCTGCCTCAGGTGACTGATCATAAAGTGGATTTTTAAAAGGGAAATTACCAGCTTAGGAACCTTGAGAATCTTTTGAGGAAAAATTATCTTCTTGAAGACTGCTGAGGGAATCATGGGAGGATGTAGAAGGAAAAACGTCGCACTTTATACATGTACCAGAATAAAATTTAAGTAAAGGCTAAAATGAGGACTGATATCTGAAACAAAAGAAGAGGTAAAAAGGAAAGTTATTAAGAAAGGGTCCTGATGTTTGACTTTGGAAAGGGTCCTGGAGACAGCAGTGAGAGCATCTTCAGTGGAGCAGAAATACTGGAAGCAAAGCTGGAAGATAACCAAATGCAGAAGAGGAAGCAAATGCATTTGTTGTAGGTAGTGCATCTCATGATTTCAGAGACTGGGGGGATATCTGAAATGCAATCGCTGTTGGAGAAAGGAGTTGGAAAGGAGTACAGAAACTGGGGAATTTTCCAAAACAGAAAAAGAAAATGTAAGACAGTGAGAGACTGAGAATAGTGATGAAGAGCAATATAAGGAAAGAAGTCAAACCAATGACTGGGGCAGAAGAGAGAGTTAAATATCTAGTACAGAGTTGATAACTACTTACAATTGCAGAGACCTGCCAGGACATGACTGAAACATATGGTGTTCCCAAATAGTGAAGTTTGAGGAGCTGTTCCTCTGATTTGGCAGTTTACACTAAGAGAATCAGCTCTTAGGTTTGTTATCATTGTGACAGAGAGAGGCAGTGTCTTTTTTAAAGATACTATCACCAAGGAATGGATTAGCTTTGACAGAAGTCAGTCTGACAGTGGTACTCAAGTGAATATGATAGTCAAAGGGGAAACAATGACAACAGACAGAGCAAGATTATTCTTTTTGCAAAGCATTAGGTAAACATGTTCATTGGCTCATACAAAGAATCAGGAAGTCTTCAAATTCTTGGATGTAAAAGCTAAGCATATTATACTTCATTGCCATGCTGTGCAAAACTTTAATTTTTTAGCAGTCTGTTCACAACAAGATGAATTAATGATTGGCAGAGAAACAAGGAACACAGAAAAATAATTCAGATAATTAAAGGATCAAAGCAATTTGGCTCTGGTGAGGCAAACAAATAATTTAAAATTTGAAGAGGAAAAGGACGATAAGAAATAAGAACAAACCCAAACATTAACTTGGAGCAAAACTAGCAAAATATGTTCTTTTTTTCTAGTTTTTTCCCTCCAATTTGTAACTTGGTTGAGGGAGACTTCAAAGTTTATTTAATTTACTTTGTCTAAGACAAATCAAGGATACTATATAAGTAAAAGCCTTTTAATGTGGGGTTGTTCTACCTACAAATTATTGTTTCTATACACAATGACTGAAATAGAGGGTTCATGCAGTGAACTTGAAAGTGCAATTGGAATTTCTTATATATGTAATAATTGCACATAAAAAAGTTAGTATCAAGGAATCTCAAGTGGAAATAACAGTGGATCATAGTGCAAAACAGATTCCCATCAAATTTAGTTTTTGTTAAGAGGACTGTAAATGACATCGCAGTTAAAAATCGATATGATTACCTTGATCTCTGTTTTCAGACAGCTTGGAATTCACCTATGAGAAAGAGATATGTAATAGAGTTTCAAATATAAGCTGACATGAAGTCCACTGTAGATGCATCTACCTTTCAGATACTCTGTGTCTTGTAAAATTCATGCTTTCAAACTTCTCTCTTTGAAGAACACTGGGGGATTTTGTCCTGCCATCCTTTAGTTCCATCTTAACTCCTGTCATGAGAAAATGGCACTGTTGAGTCTTTGATATTTCTTGTATTTCCGTTGAGAGAGCTGTTTTCCTGTCACTACTTCCTTACTGTTAGTTTGTACTTTAGAAAAATGCACCATTCTGCTTTCATTTCTGTGCTATCAAGAGATTTCTAGGCAAAACAAATACTTTCTAGTTTTAAACTCTGTGCCTTGCAATGGACTTACTCCATTAACTGAATGTCTCAGCTGCAATGTGTTGGGGAGGGCTGCATCCTTGACTTATGGGTCACTGTTGGCTTAGGGCCTAAGTCTTGAAAGAAACATCACAGTTTTGTTTTGTACAAAAGATGAGCTGCCTCTGACAGCATCCATGGGTCACCAGTGCGATCTCGGTGAGTCTGATCCCTCCCATCAGGTGAGTTGTGGCAACACAGAAAACAGAAGTGTCCCAAAAGAAGCTAGTAACTAAGTACATAATAACCCAAATATCAGGGGGTGATATTGTGGGGAAAGACATTCAGAATAGACCAAAAAGACTCCATAAAAAAGCTGAAGTCTTCTTCCATACAGCATGATCAAAACACTATCAGCAGGTGATGCTGGAGGGTGACTTGGTTCTCATGAGGCTACTAGAGCAAATAATACATACAAAGGGATAGTAGCACTGGTCTCAGCTGTAGATTTAACAGTGGTTATGAAACCTGGATTTCTTTCTGATAGGTGTTTCTGTGCCCAGAAATATTAGTCCTTCTTGTGCATCCTCCTTTAGTCACTCTTACTAAAAAATTGTCTCTTTTTCTGGTTAAGAAATAATAAAGCTCTTCCTAAAAGGGTGTTGACTTGCACTCTGTGTTACAGGGGTTGTTTGAAGGATTTCTCTATAACATAATGCAGAACAATTTGAATGTGAATCTGATTTTTTCCAAATTTGGGAGTATCTGGATTTCAGTTCTGCATAACTACTCAGCGAAACACGGAATGACAGAAAGTTACTAAAATGAGACTTGTTTTTTTTCCTTCAGCTGTCACAGATCAAATTACAAGTTATGAGTGGGAAGGAGGGGAGAGGGAAAAGAAAAACAGAATTATGGTGTTAAACTTTTGAAGAAAGTTGAGTGTTTCTGATAGAGAAAGTGGAAGAAGTTTAGAGACAAGTTAATGAAAAAAGAAAGATTATTGGGTGAGAGTTTCTCTCTCAGTATGTGCTTCAGTTGATCAAAAAAATGGCTTACAGATAGAGACTGTTAAGAAAATCACTAATAGTGACCATAAAAAATTGATTTCTCAGATATAAAGAGTGGCTTTGGTCCAAAAATCAAATTGAATATTAAATTATAGAAAGCAGTAATATAACAAGATAATTGCCAGTATGTTCAGATGAGATAATAGATAACAAAGGAATATTTGCTTAGAAAATGACAAAAGTATATTGAAAAACACTTTTAAAAGTCCCTTTTTTATTGTCTACAGGGAATAAAAACATATTTTAAGAAAATTGCCAGATTTCAGGCATAAAAATTTAATAACGGCTGGATAACAAAGACCTTGCATAAAGACTTATTTAAATTCCTTCTGCACAGATTTCTTTCAAAGTGACTTAACTTATCAGCATCTAGTGGTTTTATAATTTTTTGCTGTACAATACCTGGAGGCAGATACACAGGAAACAACAGTAACCCTTTGGGACAGAGCTCAGGATGAGACTGAGCCCAGACCTGGTGAAGGTATGGTGAATGTCATGACTACAGCAGGCTGAAGACTTGTGACTGGGATGAACCACCTGCTGACATGGACCAACAGATCTGAAGAGAGTGGTGTTGCTCCATCTTGCTGTAGCCACAGGATTTGCCTCTTTTTCCTTCCTGGTTTTGCAGTTGCACCAGGATGGTGCTGGGGCTGCATCTAGAGACTGGAGAATAGGGTTGATGAAGGAGGGCCAAAAGAAGCCCTATCACTTCCTGTCACTGTAAATCTGCTCCTGACACCATAGCTTGGTGAGATTCAGGTGCCTGAAATATAGCATGTACATGGGTGCTGTACATCTAGGTTCCTTTATTAATCAGTGGAGATTCAGCCAACATCTAGTGGAATATCTGCCTGGGTTTCTTTGGCTGCCCTGAGGTTTCACCATATGGACATTAGCCTGAACACAGGGTCTCCTAGGGCTCTTTTGGATGGTTTATGTACCGCTCCCTCAGTGGGTTGCCTTGTTCAAGTGAGTTTAATGCATGTAAGCCAGGGACACTTACAGTACAAGGCATAATGTTTAAAGGCATAAAGCAGTTCTTTATTTGTTGAATACGTGCAATAGATAGCCAGGACTAATCAGTTCCTAGTGTAGGCACTGCTATGCTTTTCATTTCCACTAAGCTGACAATGAGTTTTTGGTGATCAGAAATCATAAGTCAGGAAGGGAAGAGTGGGCTGCTGGTGTTCACTGAATGCCCTGATCCTTGTTGCTTCTGACTTGTCATCTTCTGACTCCCAGATGTTTCACTAAAGCTTCTATATGTTTCCTGATCACAGGGTTTTTTGGGTTTTTTTCCC
>WAAE01001452.1:0-18941 GCA_013400495.1 Nicator chloris
CACTGGGCTGTCTTCTGCCTTCTCCCCTGGCATGGGAGATGGGGTAGTACAAATTAGGGGTTATTTCAGAAGTGGAAGCATGGTTCCAAACAAAACATTTTGTTCCAGTCTTGTAGAGACTTCAGCCCTGTGCTGGAGACCAGCCAGTGAGTAGTGGGCTTATTAGTGGCCAGGGTATTTTTTGTATGATCAAGAGCAGATCCCAGGCCACAAAGAGCCTTTGTGAGTCCATTTGCTGATGGACGTTCCACCAGCTTCCCATCTGAGCTGACCCCTCATGGCATTGGATAAGTGAGGACAGAGATGGGGACAGTGATCTGCTGGTCCAGGAGGGCAGAGGAGAATCCTTCTTGTGCCTCCAGCCTTGGCTGGATGTGCTGTGGACCACAGATAAACATGACGTGAGTGTCTTAGAATCATGGAGTCCCCTGAGCTGGAAGGGACCCACAAGTGATCACTGAGTCCAAATCCTGGTCCTTCACAGGACAGCCCCAAAAATCCCACCATGGTCTTGAGACGTGTGGCAATAAAGGAAGACAAGGAGTTTCCCCAACACAGCAGTGTTTAATTCTTTGGGATAAGAGGCTTTTTTGGACTTAGGAAAGCAATGGTGAAGCTGCAGAAGTCCTCAGGGGATGTGGAATTCAGGCCTGGCAAGGAGCTGCTTGTGATCCGTCAGTAGCTGAAGTGGGATGTGGTAGGAGCAGGGAAAGCTGAAGCCGAGCAGGGTCATTGCAGACATTGGCGTGGCCAAACATCCCCGCTGAGGGGGATGAAGAGTCCAGGTGCTGCCTCCCAGCCTCAGCCAGCCAGGAAGGGAGTTGAGGTTCCCAACAGAGGGGGCACCACCTGCTGCATCCTTCTCCCTGGAGCAGCAGTGGTGGCTTGGAGCTGCTCTGTCACCTTTTCTGTGTCTAAAAACCTGTGAGACCATTCCCGTGCTGCGTGGTAGCTTCTGGCAAGGACTTGGCCCAGGTGAAGGGGCAGGTCCCTGGGCTGCCATCTACCTTTGCTGGGGGGAAAGTCATGTGCCAGCTTTGGCATGACCCACGTGGGCAGGATGATGTCCCACTGGGTTACGGGGTTGCTCCTCCTGGAAAAGTGTGGGGCTCTGCCTTCCCATGGCCACCTCATCCAGACTGGGGAGGGAGGAAGATGCCAGTTGGGAAGGGCCCGTGTTCTACGTGTGGAGGGGGTGCTGAAGGAGAACCCATCCCCGGGGAGCCCCTCAGCAGCCCCTGCATCTCCCTGCCTTGCAGAGCAATAGAGAAGCTGAGCGACCACCAGTATGAGAACTATTCCTTCAAGATTTCCTACATCCCGGATGAAGAGGTGAGCTCCCCTCCGCCCCCGCAGCGATCCCGCCGTGGGGGCCACTCTTCCAGGGAGCGGGGCTCCTCCCCGGGGGGCTCCTCGCAGCCCAAACAGCTCGAGTTCCCACTGCGGATGCTGGTGCCCACGCAGTTTGTTGGTGCGATCATAGGAAAGGAGGGCTTGACCATAAAGAACCTTACTAAGCAAACCCAGTCCAAGTAAGTACTGCCAACGGTTTTGTTTCCTTCCCTAGGGTGCTGTAGGTCCCAGCTCGGGTTCTCCCTGCACTGGGGGCTTTGGAGTGCCAGCCACTGCTGATTTCTTGGGGTGCAGCCTTCAGGGGGTGGCGGCAGAGCTCAGGTCCTAAACCATTCCTGCTGGCCAGGGTGGTCGGGGTGTGGCAAGAGGGGGATGCAGGCTGGAAGAGGCCTGGACGGAGTTCCTAAAGCCTCATGGGAACAGCTGGGGATGAGGCTTTAGGGAGAAATGGCAAGTTTGGGGGTGAAATCCTAGAAGTGAATCCTCAGGGCAATGGTCTTTGTTCTTGGGATTTGCTCATCTTGCAGCATCCCATATGGACTAGAGCTGTTGAGGGGAAAGGGACACTGTGGGAGCACTGCCACGAGAAGGATGGGCTTTTGTAACTGTTTGAAGCCTTTTTTAGCTATTAATGTGTTTATTGTTGAACCAAAAAAGGGAAAAAAACCCCAAAAGTGGGGTTGTCTTGCCAAAGTTTTCCATGTTTCTCTTGTTGCTGTTTTCCTGATCTCACTGCTCATTCTCTGCATGGTTTTCCTGCATGGTTTGCTCCTGCCCAGGTGTGTTTGTGTTTAACCCAAAGCTGTCTTCTCCTGTGCTCATCATCCTGAACCTGGTGATCCCAAGGGACACAGGACTCCTGTCCCAGAGCATCCTAGTTCTCAGAGGAGTTTTTAGAGGCAAATCTTTGGTAGTAGTGCGGCTGGAGGTAGAAAGACGAGCCAAACCCTGGCGCTGTGTTGGCAGGAAGAGGTTTGTATGGAAAGGGGGCAGAGGAGTAGGGAGAGGAGCTCTTGGAGCCCGGCTGGCCCCAGGGCGTGGCCACCTGGTAGCTGTGAGCAGGTCCTGGTTGGCTGCAAGCCCTTCTCCAGGTGAGTCCTGGTGGGATGAGCAGCAGGTGTAGCTGTGTCCTCAGAGTCCCCAAGAATGGAATTTGCCCTTTCCAAGCCCTGAGCCTAGCCAGGAAGGTGGGAAAGTGCCAGTTTCTCCCAACCATGAAACCAAACACTGTTGCTTGGAGCAGTTTCTGTCACTGAATTGTCCCTCCTCGTGGAGCAGCTCCCTGTGACTGCCCCGAAGACGCGGTGCCATGGAGGAAGGCCGTGCTCAGTGCTCTGCCCTCTCCTGCCCCACCCACAGTGAGGCACCACCTCTGCTCAGGCGTGGGCGAAGGGGACCTCAGGAATCCATCCCAGGCAGCCACAGGAGCCCCTGTCCTTCACTTTGGGTGTCGTCCCACGCTCTGTCCCTGCCCAGGCCACCCTCATCCACTGGTGTGATGATCCGAGGGTGACATCCTGCTGCCTGACCCCTGCTCCTCCCCAGAGCGACGTTGGGTTCTGCATTCCTCTGGTCATGTTGGATTTCACCCCAGTTCCACACACAGACATCCCAAAGATGCTTTTGAGCCCCAGGAAGCAAAACTGTCCCCAGGCTGAGCCATCTTTTTCCATGAAGAAACCCAGACCAAGAGCCCACCCCACCAGGTGACCTTCCACAGCCCTTGGAACTCCATGAGGAGAGGATGATGGCTACCCAGCAGCCATGGGACAAGGATAACCCTGCAGGCACACTGTACTGTCCACCTGGAGAGGGCTGTCCCTCATGGCAACCACTCCCTGAAGCATTCCCAACTCCCCAAAAGGTCTCTTGGAGGCTTTTCCTGCTGCACCGTAGGCAAACCCTGTCCCCCCAGCCCTGGTCATCCCTCCCTGCAGCACCTGGTGATGGGGCGAAGGCACTGAAGATCCCCTTCTCCACCCTCCTGTTGGAATGGAGCAGTTCAGCAGTGGCAGTGGGTTGTGCTGGGAGCTCCAGAGCTCTCCCTTCCCCAGCTCTCTGGGGTGGGATGTGCCTGAAAGCAGTGGCCCCTTCCTGGCATCCCTTCTTCTCTCTGGCAAGTGAGCTCGTGCCTGCGTATCCAGACGTGGGATGGGTTGGTCAGCCAGGAACCTGGCTTGTGCCCCTTTCTAAGGCTTGTCCAAGGCCCTCCTCACCTCGGTGCCTCCATTCAGCACTTCCATGTCACTTGGTCCCTCTCTGGCACGAAGGCTCAGCCGTGTCCTCATCTCCACCTGCCTCAGCTGCTCGTGGGTCCAAAGAACTGCCTGGCCCCCATCTGTGGGGTTTGTTGGGATTCCTCATCAATTCCCCCTACCTTGGGAGCATCAGCCTGGTCTGTCATCACTTATGGGGCCATCATGACGTGTTCACCCAGTCCCCATTGAAGGGGTGGCAGCAAGTGTCCCTGTACCTGCTGGGAAGGGATCCTCCAGGCCAACCTGAGGGAGCTCCATGGCTGGGAGCACCAACAGAAGCCACGGGAGATGTGGAGAGATGGAGCCTACGAAGGCAATCACACTGTCCTCGCTCCCTATTCAGTGCTTGGATGGAACCACTCTGGGGTCCCTTCGGAGCGGGTGGGGTGCGCCCTGCCCTTCCCTCAGGAAAGGCTCACCCAGCTGCTCCCCTTCCACCACCTGTGTCCCGACGGGCTGGCTCTTGAGCTCCTGGAAGAGTTGACCTGTCCCAGTATGGCACTGCGTGGTGACTCTGCCCCGCAGCCCTTGGCCTGGCGTGCGCAGCACCGCCCTGGATGATCCCATCGGGACAGGACCTCGGAGACGTGGCCAGAGCTGAGCGCTGGCAGCATTCTGGAGTGGCTGAGCTGCCACCACCGCACCTGCTCGGAAGATCTGGCCCTGGCTGCGGCAGTGACAGGGACGCCAAGGTGGTGGCCGACAGCAGGATGGGCGCCCGGCGTCACCCTCCGGTGGGAAGAGCGCGTGGACTAGCGCGGAGAAGACGGAAAGGTTCTCCCCCCTGTTGTCCAAGGCGCGTGGTTGAGGTGCGGGAGTCTCCTACCCTGCTTTCCTCTCTCCCTCTCTCTCAGGGCTTTGCCAGGTACGGTTGAGCGTGAGGAGCGAGCTGGAGGCCGTGCCTCCTCCCGCCATGAGCTGAGGGAGGACCGGAGGAGTAGAGCACGGTCCCTGCGGGTGCGCGCGGGAGCCTTCTGGTCTCCCCTGGAAGGGCGTGAGTACCAGCGCTGTTGTTGCCGGGTGCCTCGGTGTCGTGCCAGATGCTGCCCACGGGTAAGTGCCCTCTGTCCCGAGGGACGTGGTCGCTGGACAGCCTCGGGTGTTGTGCAGGGAGAGGCGCAGGTTGGAAGGGCCTCTCCTCCGGTCTCCCGCTCCAGGCGGGACTGGCGTCAGAGGTGATAGGCCAGGTTGCTCAGGGCTCAGTCCAGTTGAGGATTTTGTTCTGCCCCCTGGATGCGTTGGTTGACGTTGTGACACCCCTCAGCTTCAAGGACCTCGGGTCCTGCAGGCGAACGTGGCCCGAATCTGATCCAAACCACCCGAAACCAAACGCCGCCTGGGCTTGCGTGAGCCAGGTGACGGTAGATGCACCTGAGACCCAGGTTCACCCCAAAGCTTGAGCAAGCGCTGAAATGAGTTTTTCTCAGCTCCTGAGCTCTCAAAAACCTCAGTGTGACACCAGACCCGTCTCAGGGGCTCCTCTCCGCTGGTTGTCTCGCCGCAGGGTTGACATCCATCGGAAGGAGAACGCCGGCGCTGCCGAGAAGCCCATCACCATCCACGCCACGCCGGAGGGGTGCTCGGAAGCGTGCCGCATGATCCTGGACATCATGCAGAAGGAGGCTGAGGAAACTAAATCGTGAGTGCTCCTGGCTCAGCCAAAAGCGTGGTGGAAAATGGTGGTGGTGCTCCTTCTCCTTTCCAACACATCCTTAGTGCCTGTGGCTGGAAATTTCTGTGTTTCCTGACTGGCTGGACCTTTAGATTTTAGTTTTTTAATCCATTTTAGAGCAGAAGAGATTCCCTTGAAAATCCTGGCACACAACAGCCTGGTGGGGAGGTTGATCGGCAAGGAGGGCCGCAACCTCAAGAAGATTGAGCAGGACACGGGCACGAAGATCACCATCTCCCCGTAAGTTTCTGTGACAGGACGGGGGAAATGGCTTCCCGCAGTCAGACAGCACAGTTAGATGGGATGTTGGGAAGGAATTGTTCCCTGTCAGGGTGGGAGATTGCCCAGAGAAACCGTGGCTGCCCCATCCCTGGAAGTGTTGCAGGCCAGGTTGGACAGGGCTTGGAGCAATCTGGTCTAGTGGGAGATGGAACAGGATGCCAACCCTTCCAGCCCAAACCGTTCCATGATTCCATCATCTAATGATTCAGTGAAGTCCTGGTGAACACCAGGCCACCCCATTCTGTCCAACACGGTACAAGCAGTGCTGGAGCTGAAAAGCAGAGCAGCCGTGTCCTTCCACGTGCATTCCCTATCCCAGGTGGATGTTCCTCATCCCAGGTGTTGGGCATGGAGAGGGCATGTGGCTCTCACACTGCCTGGGGGGAGCCCTCAGCTGTGGTTTGAGTTCTCCTGGGGTTTTTCTTGACTTGAGGAAGGAACATAACCATGTCTCTGGATTTTCCCGTGGGGCAGCCTGCAGGATTTGACCCTCTACAACCCTGAGCGCACCATCACGGTGAAGGGCAGCACGGAGGCCTGCTCCAATGCCGAGGTGGAGATCATGAAGAAGCTGCGCGAGGCCTACGAGAACGACATGGTGGCCGTCAACGTAAGCTCAGCCCTCCCACCATGCCTGCTCCCGCTGCAGGCCGCCAGAGGAAAATTCAGAGCGGAGGCCAATGTGTCACAACAAGGGTTGGGTCTCGCCCACCGCATCCACACCGCGTTGAGAAGCCCAGTACCTCACCTTTCACACCTTTCTCCGTGTCTTTCCTTTCCCAGCAACAGGCCAACCTGATCCCAGGACTGAACCTCAGTGCTTTGGGCATCTTCTCCACAGGGCTGTCCATGCTCCCGTCCACCGCAGGGGCCCGAGGGGCTGCAGCTGCCACCCCGTACCACCCCTTTGCAGTAAGTGTGAGAAGTTCCCGGGGTCTGCCAGGGCTGTTGGGTTTGGGTGGACGCCGTAGCTGTAGGAGCCACCTCATGGGTAGCTCTGACTCTCAGACATTTGGGGAGGATGCTCATCGCAGCAGTGAAGTGGAGAGGACAGGAAATGAAGGTGGCAACCCCTTGGGAAGATCAGCTGCATCCCTGTGTTGTGCTGAGCTGGTTTTCACCAGTGTTTAAGGGCTGGCTGTGTCCCAAGGGTGCTGCTCTCTGAAGGGAGCATGGAAAAACCATGTAGGTAGTCTTCAGTCCTGACCCCATGCCCAGCACTGGGTTGTGATGGTATGGACTGGGTTGTGCCCTCTGGGTCTAATGTTGGTGGCCACCGGAGCCCCCTGGTGTGGCCACAGGGCTTGCAGGGGACAAGCAGCCCGCCCTGTGCATCCACTGCTGTGAGCTTGGATCCCTGCCCTGGCACCCAAGGGGCTGTGCCTGTGGGGAGCCAGTCTCCACCCCACCTCACAGGGCAGGGCTCTCCTTGTTCTTGGGCTGCCGAAACCTGGGCGAGGATGTTCACAGCCCCTGAGGTGACAGTGGGAGGGGATGGTGCAGTGCCAGGAGAACAGGATGGCCAAGGGGCTGCTGGAGAAGGTCCATCCCAGGTCGCTCAGGCGCTGTGGGCTGTCTCCATTAGTCCCTCAATAATTGATTCCGAGCTGTGGGTTAATTTCCCTGTGCTGTTTTCTTTCCCTGGAACGCCAGCAGCAGAGCGGGCGGAGGAGGACGGTGAGTGCCTGGGAGGGTGTGTGGGGAGTGTGGTGGCTCTGGAGGGCTCCAAGAGCATTGGTTGGTGACTCTCAGCCAGTGGAGGGAGGGTGCTGTGCCTGTATCCACAGCCTTTGGGAGACAGCTGTGGGAATTATTTATGGGTGTGATGGAGAGGAGCAGGACAGGTCTCCTGAAGGGCACTGTTTGGTGTGGGGTCCTTCACCCCAAAGCTTTGTGTGGCCTTTTTCAAGCCCCCCTGCTGAGGCCAGAAGGGAACCTTTTTTCTGATACAAACGTTAGCAGGACAAAGCCAAAAAACAGCAGTGGTGAGGGACTGGGGTTAAATGGGAGCTCCCACCCACATCCCAGCCTCGTGCTGTGCCATAGGCACGGGGTCTGGGCTGCAGCTCATCCTTGGGTGTGCTTGCACTCTCCTGGAGGGGTCTCAGGGGGTGAGGGGTGGTCACTGTGTCCCTCGTGTCGCTCATGGTGGTGACACACTCCCTGTGTCAGGTGGGGTGTGTCTGGGAAGGGGTGGCACCCTGAGGACATCATTGATGTCACTGACCCTCGTTTTCTCTCCCACCACAGGGCTCCTCAGCCTATCTGTCGAGTCTGTACGGAGCTGCCCCAGCCGGCGCCTTCCCTCACCAGCACCCCGTAAGTTTCCCTTCCCCAAAAGTGCCCTGGCACCTCCTGCCATGAGGTCTTCCCTTGGGCACCTTGTGGGAGGGCAGGCAAAAAGCAGGGAATGTGTGCCAGGACCACAGCCTGACCCAAGAGAACCCAACCCAGCCCACCACCTCTTCAAGCCTGGACTGCTGGCAGGAGGAAGCAACCCCCTGATCCAGCTGTTCTCCTGACCCTCTGGCTCTTCCGTGCCCTTTCCAGCTGCCAGAGCAGGAGGTTGTGAACTTGTTCATCCCAACACAGGCGGTGGGGGCCATCATCGGGAAGAAGGGGCAGCACATCAAGCAGCTGGCACGGTTTGCTGGTGCCTCCATCAAGGTGAGCAGGAACGAGGGGCTGGGCCAGGGCTTTGTGCCTCAGTTTCCCCTTCCCACTGCTGAGCCTTTGGTGAGCGGTTTTGCTCCCCGGATTAGTAGAAACCCAGTCCTGCAGCATCCTGATTGTTGCCACTGCTTGGGTAGGGGGGTGTCTCTGCATGGGGGGTGTCCCTGCACGGGGGCACATCCCACACAAGGGAGCTCTTGCCAGAGGAGGGGTCACGCTCACACTCCTTCCCCGTCCCTCCACAGATCGCCCCGGCAGAAGGTCCAGATGCCAGCGAGCGCATGGTGATCATCACGGGGCCACCTGAGGCTCAGTTCAAGGTGGGATGGCCACAGAGTGGGGGCTGGCTTGGGGACATGGGTAGGGGCAAGGTGAGAGCATCCCTGTGATCCCCACCGTGCCAGGGAGGCTTCTCAGCTTGGGACTACGGTTTTGGTGCTGCCGGACATCGGCACATCATTGCCTGCAGGCCACCTCCATCTCCAGGATGCTGCCCACCACCTCTATGTCCCTTCTGTGCCCTTTCTAGGCCCAGGGGCGAATATTTGGGAAGCTGAAAGAGGAAAACTTCTTTAACCCGAAAGAAGAAGTAAAGCTCGAAGCCCACATCAAGGTGCCTTCCTTCGCTGCCGGCCGTGTCATCGGCAAAGGTGGCAAGACGGTAGGTGGGAGTGGGTGGGCTCCCACCTGCCCTGGGAATACAGAGCTGGACATCTCCTGTCTCCCATCACCTCTGTCAGGGTGCTCTGTGCTATCAATGATGTCTCAGTGCCACCCCCGTGTCCTGGGGATGGCTCTTGGATGGCAGCTATCCCAAGGGGACAGACAGGGTCTGAGCCACAGCAGCCTGGTGCCGTGTCCTGGCTCAGAGCTGGGGTGGCACCAGCAGCGGAGGATTTTGGCTCTTCCACATCACAACCTGGATCTCTGCTGTTTGCTCCAGGTGAACGAACTGCAGAACTTAACGAGCGCAGAAGTCATCGTGCCGCGAGACCAAACCCCGGACGAGAACGAGGAGGTCATTGTCAAAATCATTGGGCATTTCTTTGCCAGTCAGGTAAGGTTTGGCCGTGGCTCTGCCAACATTCCCAGTTTAAGGAAAGCCGCCAAGCACAGCATTCCCTGAGCTGCTCTGAGTCGTTTCTGTGCACCCAGGATGCACTGAGGGGGTTTTTGGCTTCATTAAAATTAAAGATTGGCTCGATTCAGCCAAAATCTGTGCCTTGGACACGGGGTGGGAATTGGCTCCTGCATCCCACCGGGGTGCATCTAAGCAGGCTGGGTTCTTGACTGCGAGGGCCTGGTGACACCCCAAAATCCAGGCTCTTGAGTGACGGAACAACAAGCCAAACCTTTGCTTTAGCACATCCGCGTTTATCACAGAACCGCGTCCGTGCTTGGCCCGGCGTTAAAAGCTGTAGGGCTGTGACGCCGCGGTGCTTGGCGGGGGCTCTGCTCTGGCGTGGCTACCCCGGTTTCTTGCCCCCTCCCCAGACTGCCCAGCGCAAGATCAGGGAAATCGTGCAGCAGGTGAAGCAGCAGGAGCACAAACACGCTCAGGGAGCCGCGGCCTCGCAGCACAGCAAGTGAGGCTCCCACCAGCAGCGCCCGACGAATGTAACCCCGCGTGGCTGCCGGAGCCCAGCACGTCCGGGGACAAACCAAAGAGCCCCGAGCCCCCCGGCAGGGCAGAACCGGGGCACGGGGGGCTCTCTCCATCCCACAGCTTCCGCCTTACTCCATCGCCTCCCCCCCGGCAGCTGGACTAACACAGGCAGAGAGAGGTGGTTTTTATTTTGGAATTCCCCCCAAACCTGCCCATTCCACCCCGAAGGAGCTCGCCCGGCCCTGGGGGGCCGTGGCGCCCGTTAATTTAGAATGAATATATCAATAACCAAACTAACGCCGATTTTTAAGTTTTGTAAGATTTTATTTTTTAACTCACTTTTTAAAATTTTTCGGGGGAGGGGGCTGTTTGTTTTTAGCAAAAGCAGGCTTTTCTAGAGGTTTAATGGCAGGAGCTGGTTCATTGGTTCTCTAATGCACCGTAGAGCAGAGTTGTAGGATCGCCAGCAGGGAAAAAAGTACTAAATAACTTAAAAAGCATTTTCTGAAGGGCTTTGAGAAGAGCAGGGCCTGTAGGAGCCAAGATTCCTCATGTAGGAATTGTTCCTCTCCTTCACACACTTTTTCCTCTTTGCGTTGGACTCCAAAAGCAGGGTTTGCATCCGTTCTGTCCCCCCTTTCTGTCTGTCTGTCCTCTCTCCATCACTGCCCAGCACTGACATCCCTGGAAAATGATGGGCAGCACCAGCCCTGCCTGTTTTGGACCGGGATCTTTGGGGAAAGATCCCTGTTGCAGGGAGAGGAGGGGGAAATGAGTGAAAAAAATGGATTTACAAGAGGTTGTCAGCCTGGGGCTGGAAAACCCAACCAGCAAAATTGGCTTCAAATGCAAAATAACCCAAATAACCCTCCTGACACACACACACAGAAAAACTACCTCAGGTTTTCGTACCTCAGCACCTTGCGCTTGTGTTGCCCTTTTAGAGATTTTTGTATGCCTTGTAAAACTGATGGTTGGAGCATTTTTTTATTTTTGTAATAAAAAAAAAAACGAGTTGGAAAAACTATCTCGACCAAGTCAGCTGCGAGGTGGAAGAAGGAAACCATCCCCCGTGTCCCAGAGCTCTTTCGTAGTCTCCTGCAAGCCGAGAGCCAGTGGCTGTTCCTTCGGAGAAAGCTTGAGAAATGGTTAAAAAGAAAAAAAAAAAAAGGGGAAAAATAAAAAAAAAGCCAAACACAAAAAAAAAAGGGTTGAAGCAAATGCAAGTGATGGATGGACGCGGTGAAAGCAGACGGGCAAGAGCAGGGATGGGAGCGGAGGTGCCGGTGCCAGCACCGTGCCCGTGGGCTGCGAATCCGTGTTTTCCTCTACTGCAAAGTGTTCTGTGAAAACCAACCCGAGACACCGACAAAAAAAGAGAAATATATCCAGCTAACCAGAGCCTAAGCCTGCTCTCCGTTGCTTTCTTTGGGGTCTCTTTCTGTGGTCACAGCTGGGAGTTCTGCCCTGGTGCCCAATTCCCCGCTGCCAGGGAGGGAAGGGTTGGATGTGGGGTTGTGGGCGTTGCCAGGTATAGTTTTACTCAGGGACCTGGGAAGTGTTGCCATAATGAAGCCACCTGTCCCTCCCTGCACACCCCTGGATGGAACATCCAGTGGGGAAAGGCACTAAATGGGGCTGGGATGGCCTTTGGGGGCAGGGTGGGGCTGCCTGGGCAGGGCCTGGGATGCTGACAGGTGCCACAAGGAGGCACCCCTCCTCCGTGAGCCTCAGAGCTGGGCTCTTCCCTCCCACCCCTCCAGCATCGGGAATGCTGCGATGGAAGAGTGGCTCTAGTGGCACCTGGGACAGCCAAAACTGCAGCCCCAAACAGGGAGAACCTAAAACACTCCCAGCTGCTGCATCCTCATGCTCCTATCTTCTGCATCCTCAGGGAAGATCAATTATCCCTGATTAGTTATTTGTAAGGATAAAACACGAGTGTCTTTGGAATTGTTTGTCCTTCAGAGAATCTGCCCCGAGGTTGTGGCAGATCAAACCCATCAGTGAAAGCAAAGACAGACAAAGCCTCTCTGCAGCTCTGCCAGGATCTTGTGGGTCTTTGGGTCAGGAGCAGCACAGGGATGTCCCCACAGCCACCAGGAGAGGAGACAGCCCCTGTTCTTCNAGACAGACAAAGCCTCTCTGCAGCTCTGCCAGGATCTTGTGGGTCTTTGGGTCAGGAGCAGCACAGGGATGTCCCCACAGCCACCAGGAGAGGAGACAGCCCCTGTTCTTCTTCAGATGGGGAGCAAGTTAAAAACCACACAGAGACAGCACATCAGTTTTCAATTAAAAAATAAATTACTCTATTAACAAGTAACGTTCCCAGACAATAAGGCTTTTACATAAGTTAATATTTATCTTATCTTACCTAAACAATAAGAAATAAATACTACTCTTTCGCAGAACAGTGTTTTCCTAACAGTGCATGTCTCCCAGCAGCTGCTGATGGATTATTTCCCACACCATCTTCCTGCGGAAATAAGGCATGTGTTCCTGAAAAGAAACAGGAAAAATCCATCACATAGGAAACCGGGGGAGAAAGAGGCAGGAAATCTCCATTAACACCCAGGGAATTCCTGAATGGGGAGCTGCTTTTGAGCAGTTGCCATTTGGGTACAAAGTGGGTTTCACACGAGGGTGACACAACCACAGTTCTTTACAGGGACATTTATTAAAGATCACCACACTGGAAAACAACCAGGGTCTGAGCTGGTCCAAGGGGGAAACCTATTTCACCAAGAGATACAAAGGCCAGATATCCCAAACCACTGGCTGCAGCATCCTGGCGTTGGAACGAGATGGTCTTTTAGGCCCATTCCAACCCAAACCACCGTGGGATTCCACAAGTCCACCATCTTGCCCAAGAAGCAGACACCAGACAAGAGGAACAAACCCTCAGCCCCTGCCCCAGCTGCTGTGCAGCTTCCCCGGCTCTCGCATGCGTGTGGCAAAGGCTGGAGCTGTTTACATCTCCTCTCACCTGGGTGAAGATGATGGGTTTGTCTCTGGAGATGAAATCAGCAAATTTGCAAACAAAAACTCCACAGTCATTTCCATTATTTTGTTGAGGGATTTCCTGAGGAATGCAAATGCATGGAGAATTTTTACCTGTCTTGAAAGAGCAGCAATTTGGTCGTAGCATACATTACCCACACCTCCTCCTGAAAACCTATTCCCATAATCCATTTAGGGCTCCCAATCCCAATAGTCCCAGTTAACTGCACATCATCTCCCTCCTCTGCTTGCCTGGAAAGTGTTAAACCCTCTGTGACGAGGAGTTCTAGCTCCCATTCCAAATCCAGGCATTGCTCCCATACCTCTGAGCCCATGCTGTGAAGGGTCCACTCAGAAGCAGTCAATTCGATGTTTCTTTTTTCCCTGCTTTCCTCTTCCAGGTATTTTCTGTTGAAAACAACACAAAAATCACTTTTCATCTCCCTGATTTAGGGCAACAACAACAACAAAAAAAAGCTGCTGAAAGGTGACAGGAAGATAAATTGCAGTGAAATGCCAGAGGATCCTCACAGCAGTGGATTTAAGGAATGTGGAGGAAAAATCCCCATCTTAGAGACACAGTGAGAGGCTGTGAGCAGGGCTCCCCAGGGCCCAGTGCGGGGCCCAGCCCCATGTAATATCTTTATCCATGACCTAGACAAGGGGATTGGGCACCCTCAGTGCCCTTGTAGGTGACACCAAGCTGGGTGGGAGTGTGGAGGGCAGGAAAGCTCTGCACAGGGCTCTGGGCTGGTGACAAGGTAATGGCTTGGACTCAATGACCCTGGAGGGCTTTTCCAACCTCAGTGATTCTGGGATTT
Source organism: Nicator chloris (assembly GCA_013400495.1). Classification (NCBI taxonomy): domain Eukaryota; kingdom Metazoa; phylum Chordata; class Aves; order Passeriformes; family Pycnonotidae; genus Nicator; species Nicator chloris. Next base: position 13,666 of record WAAE01001452.1, read on the forward strand.
GTCTCTGTGGGGCTGCTCTCCTGCCCTCACCCTACAAAGCTGCTGGATGAAGGGTTTTTAGTGACAAAGACACGTCAGGATGTGCAGCACATGTGAAAACTTGCACCTCTGACACTCCAGCGGATTCAAAACACTGAGCAGAACAGAAGAGGTATGAAGTGAGCAGCACCATGGGACAGGGCAGGCACACTTCACATGGGGAGGGGAAAAGGCCTCAAAAACAACCAAAAGGGATAAAAAAAGCAGGTACTCACAAGATAGTTTTACAAATGTGGTCTCCTTTCTGTCCCAAGGAGTCAAAGTATTTGATGGTTTTCTCTCGGAGGTCTACGACCTGGGGTTAAAAGGTGACTTAGACAAAGCACAGCACAAACACTAAAGGACTTTACTTGCTAGTTTTGTTCTCCCCATCCCCTAAATAAAAAGCCAATTTGACTCACCAGCAGTGTCCAGTGAGTTCTGAGGTGAACAGGCACCAAGATGACATCGTGCTCGAAGATATCCACACCTTTGGTCCATTTCTTTACTCCCTTGTGGCTTGTAGAACTTAGCTTGGAATAAAAAAAGGTATTGAAAGCATGGACTGCTGGATATCCTTCCTTCTTGCTTCTTTCCACCAGAAGACCCATGTAGAAATTCATGATCTGGAGCAGAGAGAGCGGCAAAGTGAGATGTGAAATAAGACACCAAATTGAAAAGACAGCAGCATGTCCTTGCTGGCCACCCTCGAGCTGAGAAAACTCCAGCTTGGCAGCTCTGGCTCCCAGAATTTTACCCTGAGGCACTTGTGCTGTTGGTTAAAGCCCCTGCACCCACTCTGATAACCCAGACTGACTCCTGGGAGCTGCATCATCCAAGTGAAAGCTTCCACAAACGCCAGCCCACACAGTACCCAAAATAAGGAGTGCACAGCTATTTCTGGGCTCTGAAGTGGAGCTCCTGGAAGACTCCTGCGCCCAGGGAGGGGGGGTTTCCCAGCAAGTGCAGGATCCCATACCCTGTCGTTGAGCCAGCCCCGGGGCTGCAGGGTGCAGATGTCCTCACGGGTGACACTGAGCTTGAAGGCCCTGCTCAGGACGTCCTCGGGCTCCCCGCTGTCAAAGGCAGCAGAGACCTCACTCTCCATGGCCTGGAACAAAGGATTCAATGGGGAAGGGCTCATGGAACAGCACACAAAGCACAGCAGCCCCCCAGAAGGCCTCCAAGTGCACTCCAGTGCCAGAGCAAGGAGCCTTGCAGGCCTTTGCTGAGCACAAGTACCTCTGTCAGGGGAGCCAGGTCATCTACCGGCTTTTCTGGGCATGGCAGTGGCTCGTTGTCCACAAAAAAGAGGTCCTTGGACAGGACAGGTGTCACATGGAACTGGAATAACTTTCCTTGGGGGACTTCAGCTTCACGCTGGCCCTGCCAGGCACAAGGACAGGAAGTCAGAGAGAAGCACAAGGGGTTTGCTTGGGACAGGGCAGAGAATCCTGCAAGGAACTGGGTGGGGTTGTGTAAACACAGCCCAGCAGCAAACCCCAAAGTCACGTTTGGTTGGTGGTGACTGCATTCCAACTGTGTCCAGAGAGGCAGGACTTCCCTTGGGCTTGGCTTAACATCCAGGACCCCAGCAAAGCCTCCACATGCAGGTATCAAGCTGAGATCAAGGTAAGTATTTCTGATTTCCACCCTTCGAATTTTATTTTGGATCTCAATCCTGAGCAGAGATGAGTTATATTTTCCAGAAAACAAACTGAAACAATGACTAACTCAAGCTTACCACTGAAGCAGCTCGCTTCTCTTGTTTTCCCTGTCCATGAGACTCTGCTGGTGGTGTGTAGTAGCTGTCAGGAGAGAAAGAGAAGTGAGCTGGATATCCACACTGCCCCATGAAATTCCCCAAAATTCACCTTCTGCATAAGACATGCTTTCTCAAGGCTGATTCTGACACTTGACAACATCTCAGTTTCCTTCCCCATTCCTTTAGTAGCAGCCAGACCAAGACAGATGAAGAGCTGGAAGCTTTGCAAACCTTCTCCCACTGTCAGGTGCCAAATTACTTTTGTTTCTCAGTTTTAACCTTTGGAAAACAGGGAAGCAACCAGCACTTCCTCTATCAAGTGCTTTGTGATCTCCTGGTGACAAATGCCACTCCACCAGTTATTTCCTCTCCTCCCTTGACCTTAAGGGACAGTGACAATTTAACTCAGGACAATGCACAGCTCAATAGAGTGCTCATGTCTAAGGGGGAAAGAGAACAGGGATAAAATCACCCCAAACCAGACCTGCCACAATCAAACCTCTCCCTGCTCCCATCTGCCCTCTTTCCTCTCTTGTCTGAGGGGAGGAAGAGGAGGGCACCAAACTGTCACACCAAAATCACTCCCTCGAGCTGCAGCCAGAAGTTCCTTTCCCTCCACAAGGAGCCTCCTGCACTCCCATCCTGCCACCACGGAGTCCACTGGCTCCTATTCCAACCCAAGGCATCCTGCAAGCCTCAAAAACTGCCTCAGTGTCCCCAGGCTTTACAAGCTCCCTACTCCTTTTGCTCAGGATCCACAGGAAATGCAAAGTCAGCTCATTAATGGTGTGGCACTAAGACACTCAGGAGCAAAAATGGATTCTGCAAACCCAAGGTCAATTTGGTGTGTCCTCTACTGTCACCCCAACTTCCTTCTCCCAAAAAACACCCAGCACATCCCACAGCTGTCCAGCTGTGACAGGGGAGCTGGATTTGAGGGACAAGTGGCTGTGAGCAATTCCTCAAACCAGCTGCTCTTCTCCCCCAGCACTGAGGGGATACTGAACAGGATTGGTCTTCTGGAGGCTGACAGAGCCAAAAGAAACAAGAGCTATGGTCAAAAGAGACCCTTACCTGATCATGACACCTCTCTGAGGCAGCTGGGGGCTGAAAACATCCCCATGTTTGACACCTGCAGGGAAAAGCAGCAATATGAGAACAAGGAGGTGACTTCCCATTCCAGCAGCTGCACAGAGCTCCCAGTTTCTGGGTGACATCACAGACATTTCATCAGCATTTTCAACCTAGAAGTTGAAACTCTGGCACCTGCTCAGAAATCCTTTCAACCCCCATATGACCACGTCATAAAGTCCACAATATAAAAGAGCTAGTGATGGAAAAGTATTTAAGTAATGAACAGGGGAAAAAAAACCTCTGAGATAATATTAAACATATATGTAATTAGTTTACTTGATTTGGAAGCTCTGCTTTTCATTATGGAAACAGTCCTATCTAGCATTAAAAAGGGATTGAAGTGCAGCTCTGAGGGTGCAGAGTCAAGTATCCCCCTCCCCTGGTACCAAAAAAACCAGGTAAAACTACAACCTTCTGCTGTGCAGTGGGGTCACATCCAGATACAAACTGCACTGCTACAGTCACAGCTCTCAAATACCATTTTAAAACAATTCTTCCCTTTCAGTAAAACCCACAAAAACCCAGTCTAGCCAATAACTGGTTTGAGGAAATGCCCTGTTTGGGCTGGACTTCTACCTACAGAGTGGCCCAGACCTGGGTCCTGGGGATACTCACCAGTCCTTTCTGGCACACGTGAAGAGGCACCTCTGGATTTTCGTTCTTTCAGGGGGCTCCCAGTCATCCCTGGTTCCTTGGTTTGAACTCTGGTGTAGCAGAAGAAAAGGACAGAGTTTTTACAGGTGATTTATTACCAGTGCACCTCAAGTCACTGCAGAGGACATGGCTATTTGTACACAACTGGCTAAATGAAAGCAACAGAAATATATGAAGTAAAATTAGGCTGTTTAATCCTTAACAGAACCACGTTAAGGTTGTGTACATTGTCACTGGTTCCATGACCAGATGCAAAGGGCATTTTGAGGAGTTTACATTCAGAAGTTTGGCCACCTTCAACTCAGACACAGTGAACATACAGGAGTCAAATTTTCTGTCTCCACTATTCCAAAAGAGACTCAATCATTACATTTGGTTCTGTCCAGAATCCTGAGAGTAGGAAAGATCAATTCTCCTCCCCTTCCACACACAACAAACCCACCACCAGAAAGTTAAGGGTTATTTTGCTCATAATTACTTGTTGAGTCTTGCTGCCCGTGGAGAAGTAAGCCTTCCAGAATATTTTTCCCTGAGCAGACTCAAGAGCTCTTTGTACTTCTTATTTTCTGCTTGTTGAACATCCTTGCAGAAGGGAAGGAAAAAAAGAGACTTTAGCAGGCATTCCCAGCCCCTATTTTTGTCTTAGCCTAATTGTACAGGAACTCCACAGCTGTTTCACCCCAAAACAATTCCCTTCTGCCCAGTTTACCTCTTCAGCAGCACACAAAGGCCTCCTGGTGCCACTGACTCCTGCAGAGCTGGGACCTGGATCCTTAATGGGGGGCCTGGGTGTGACAGGGCTCTCTGGAGCAGCTCGGATGTGGTTATTCCTGCTCAGGCTGAAAACATCAAAGGCAGAAGAAACCGTATTAAGAGAACATTCAAAGTTCCTGATTTAATAATTAGGTTTTAATTAGCACCTCCTGATTCAAGGAGGCACAGCAGTCTGCCCAGGACTGTGTCTGGGAGGGTTTTCCAACATCTCCACGGACAGACTCCACAACCTCTCTAGGCAACCTCAGGCAGTAGCTGAACACCCTCAGGGGAAAAAAAAAAGTTTCCAAATGCATTCTTACATTTCCAAATTCTCTGGGGAAGTGGAAACTCTCTGAGGTTTCCCAGTTTTATCCAGGCAGGAATGCTTGGGTCCTCCCACTGGGTGGAGCATTTCACAATGGGATGATGTGATTTTATCAGCCATGCAGTGAGCCTCAATGGCCCATTAACAGCAGATGTCTCCCTGGAGGGAGGATGTGTTGTGGAAGAGATAAAGGAACACTGCCCCAGATGGTTTTAACGGCTGCCCCATTAACAGAATGAGCACCCACCCCCTCCTCCCAGAGTTATGAGATAAAGAAAAACACCTCTTCAACCGGTTTTAACAGATGAAAATATAATATACATTTTTCGTTACATATTGCAACCCAAGACATTATCCACCACTTATTCCATTACCATCTGTACCATACCCAAATCAATAAACTCTATTTTATATATATAATATGCAATGAAAACCTTACACACAATTCTTGCTTAAGATCAGGTTTCCCTGTGGTACATAACTGGTTTCTCCATCTTTCTGCATCACCCACCAAGTGTAACCAGGTCCTTGAGCAAAAACAATCTCACAGATGGGTTCACCTTTACCTGAGGTGGGGTTAATCCAGACAGCTTTTCCTAAAATACCTTTCAGGTGTACCACAGG
>WAAE01001453.1:0-33972 GCA_013400495.1 Nicator chloris
TTACTAAACAAGGAGTGAAAACTTGGTATATTTTAAGGACTTAGAGAAATATCTATTTAATGCCCTAGAAGTTATAAAAGGATTTCTCTCTTATTTTATGGAGAAGGCACTTTGCAGTATGAGGCGTGCTGAGAAGGAATTGATTGAAATAGATATACAAAATTCCCATTTGTCCCACAGATGTTTACATTGCTGTTAGGCAAAAAATTAGCTGCTCAAAATGAGAGAAAATGTAGTGTTGTTTATAACTATAAGAATCCTGAGAGGAAAATAATGCAGAGTGTGGTCCAAGTGTTACCTCAGTATGACTAGCATGTACATGGAGTACTGAGACCTGCTTCCCAAAATGACAGCTGTGTCTCTCCAAGCTACCGACTTCTTCAGGGACAGGCAGAGACAACTGCCAAGAACCAGCAAGGTCCTCCTGTCAGAGAACCACTTTGTTTTCTGAAGTGAGAAGACCTGAAATGGGGCTCCTGGGAAAAACAGGGTTTTGGATGATGCATATGGGTTTGCTCCAGGAGCCATATTATGCCAGCCCTACAGTGTTGAAGAGGATGCATGTTTCACAGCACCTTTAAATATTGGGAAAGAATAATTAAAAAAAAAAATGGGCTGGGATTCTTCACTTTGGACAGGAAAAGCTGGGGGCTATAAATCAAGTTGTACAAAATCACAGTGGTATTGCATGAGATGTGTGTACAATTCATTAATCAAGTCCAAAAATAATGGCCAATAGGGTATGCAATGAAACTGCAGGAAAATTTTAATTTTAACCAACAGGTAGCAAACTTCTAGATGTTGCTACAGGAGGAGTTGTGGAGGCAGATGATCTCAAAGGCTTAGGAAGGGTGTGGACAAATGTCTGCACAAGTTCATAAATGCAGAATAAAAGATCTAGGCAGGCTTAATAGCTTTTAGCATAGCTAACATTGCTAATATCGTTCCAAAATGGAACAAGCAGCTAAGGGCAGCCACCATTGCTGTCTAAGAAGGGCTTAGTTAAAGTACAGAGCACAGGCATACAGATATTTAAGTTAGCTTAATTAGCAGAGGGATTCTTCCTTTTGTAGTAATCAAGAGCCAACTAGAGCAGCACTCTTTTATTAGCATTTGTTATTCTAGTTATAGCACTTCCTACCGTAGAGCTTCTTCATGTTTATGTCATGCCCTTAAATACTTTGTTAAAATTACTGAGTTGAGTTATTGCTGTGTCTATGGTTCACATCTTTCAATGAAACCCATTATATGAAGAGTGTATTTGCTTTCATGAAGGGCAGACACTAAATACAGAAATTCTGAGTGCAAGTTTGTTACAAAACTCAACAATACCACAAAGTAATAGCAATCACCCCCCAAAATGGGTAATAAACTCAAAAACCTTGTGTCCCATAATGTAGGAAAGCATGCAGTTTCCTATGACTGCAAGATAAAAGAATGGCAATCTATATAGAAACTGCCAGCAAAGATGAGAGAATAAAAACAAACTCTGCAACTTTTTCCTGACAAATATTTTTTTCTTCCTCAGGCAAAATGTTCAGATGTCCTCCCAAATCAAAGCAGATATTGACTCTGCTCAACAATGCGTTACCTTAGACTGTGTTTGCAGTAAGGAATTGCAAGACAGCAGAGATGATCGCAAATTAATGCACAAGCTAAAATACAACCTGTTACTCCTGCTCCAGTTTCCTTGTCAGTGAGCATTTCTCTTTGCTACATCAGTCAACATTTAACCATGAACAGGAAATTCCTATCAACAAGGAGTCCACCTCCCTTACTCATCCTAGAGGAAAGTTCTTACTCTGTAGGTATTTGTGAGGGCTTTGCATACCTGAATTTCTGGTAGGTCTGTGAGAGGTAAGTGTTCATAGATGATAGATGTTCGCTTTCTCCTTCAAAGAGTTTGTTAGAAGCGGCGTGCTGGAGGACTTTTGCCACACAGCCTAGGTTCCTCCTCTGGTCAGGGTGTATCTGGCCCCCAGCTGTGATATCAATTATATCAAAGCCATCAGGAGCAACTATGGCAGGGTTCATGTAGCGATAGTACAGAAGGTTGCCAACAATCTAAAGAAACAGTTAGAGAAACAAGTTAAGAGATCTTCCCTTTGCATACAGTAATGACACATTACAAAACATGGCCAATTATTTCTACTTCTAAATGAGACCATAGGAAGTGGTGCTAGCAGAATCCTTAAGACACACATTACTTATGGAGCTAACTGGAAGAACCTGTAGTTTGTTGTATGTGAACATCAGCTATGGACTTTCACCACCACATTTCAATTTGATACTGGCTATTTTTGGTGATTGGCTGTAGTTCAGCTAATACAAGGCATGGAGATAAACACAAACAAAACTCTTCTAAACTTTGCAAGGTTCCACTCCCGAGGCTCCTTCTCTGAAGTGCTGCAGATACTGGCATCATTTAAGGCACTCGTTGATAAGGGGACCCATTCATTACTTTTCAAAGGGACTGGGCTGCAATGCAGCCCTAGAAATCTAGAGAACAGATTTCCCAAACTGCAGTCTCTAACAGTGTTACAGTAGCTTCTGAAGATGGCAAGTGCAAAGAATTCCTGGTCTCAGAAACAGGCAGGACTTTGCTTTCTGCAATTTCCTTTAGCTTATATATATGCACCTGCAGAACTTCCAATTTACACTTTAAAGGCTTTCAAGTGGGTACTCCATTTGCTGTCTAAGTTTTTTTAATGTGTTGAGCAATTTTTTAGTCTGTATCGCTGGAGCGATGAACAGTGAAGAATAACACGGAAGTTCTGTTAAAATGAAAACCTTGTACTTTTAGAACCGTGTAATTAAACACCGATAAAAGGGTCTTTATTGAAGTACAAAATAGTCCTAATTTGACAGGGCTGTCATTCTCTCAGCTGTTTGAAAGGCTTATGGAGCAATTCCCCTAAGTCCTCTGAAGAGACACCATGGCTGTGGCAAGGTAACAATGGCCACTGTGCCAGTACCATACTTATCACTCACACCTTATTTTTCAGTCTGTACAAATGCCATTTCTACAGCCTTTACAAGCATCTTAAGTGTAACGTAATCCAAGTGTAGTATAATCTACTTGAACTTTTCTTTTAGAGACCTTCCTCATTGGATTTAAATTACAATTTCTTAACATGTTAACAACTTTAGATAGGGGAGGAAAAAAGAATAGGACTACAGTCTTCTTAATGAAAGGATTGGTGATGACAAGGACCTCACCACCAGCCCAAGCCGCAGGATGATTCAGATAAACTCCAGCCTTTTAAGTACAGTTACTATCCAAAACAGGTTGAGCACCCTCTTCCATAAGAATTGCTAAGCACCCACATTAACATACTGAGATTGTGGCAACCGAATTCCCTTCTCCCCTTCCTCAGCCCCTTTGCAATTCAATAAGAAGTGCCAAATTCCTTCAATAAATGCTGCTTTCCCAGTTCCTTAGACTATTTAGTGTTAATAAAAATCCACTTTGGCATTAAAACAAGCTGCTGGCAGTTTGCTCTAAGAAGTCTACCTTTAATAGTTCATCTTCTGTTGCATCCGGGAATTTCTCATGGAGTGAACTCTTCAGGACTTTGGCTATGTATCTCATTCCGTAACTACACGTAGAACAGGTGAAAAGGCAAAATATTGGAAAATACTTAGATGAAACACAAAACAATCATTCTAGTCAGCTTAAGTTACTGGCTTTTTGCCCACTCCCTTGAAACACAAGAATGAGTTGACAGTGGAAAACACAAAACGTTTCAAGTTCAGGGAGACGTTTGCCAGGGTGCTAAAGCAGGGCAGAGAAACCACTCCCTCTACTGGGCAGCAAATTAGAGAGGCAGTATCACAAGCCTTTGAAAGCGTGGAAAGGATTTGAAAGGATCTCCATCACAGAGGTTCAAGTGAACTGCACATGAACTGCCACTTGGAGAGTCCTAACTCAGCACTTACGGCATCATATTGAGAGAAGAGAATATGGATGTGAGAACTTTGTCAGTTACTGCTCGCAAACTCTGAATAGATGATTCCAGTTTAGTGACCACTTCTGTGTGTGTCAATGCTTGTTCTGTGGTCACATCGTATGGCAGTTTGCTGCAAAGCAAAAAATAAACATTAAACCAGGTTAAATATGTTTGAGAATAGCATACTTTTTTTTTCTTCGTAAGAGCCATCAGTGAACAAAAGTCTGACAAATACAACTGAAGCTGGATTTTGTTACTAAGAGTCTCAGATGCTTTGGCTTCCTTTTTGGGGGGGTGAGTAATTTGCTTAGTTGGAGGTGCACATGTCATCATGTATCTTCCCTTAATAACAAAAGGAGAATACAAATGTGAAGTATACATCTCCACATCCTCATCCCAGCATAGCTCATCAAAAGCCTGTAGTTTACTAACCACACTACTAACATGTGGTTAGTAAAAAACTTGAGAAAAAGACTAAGCTGTTCCATGGCATAATATATTACACTTATAAGGACTAATTAGTTGACTTTGGAAGGTCATGAAATGAAAGGATCACTTTCAGAACAAGTTAAAGCACGTGTTTGTCCAACATCCCTCCCCAAAATCTCTGCTGGAGGAAGATTGAGAAGGGGTGCATGGGCACAAGTACAATTTGTCAGAGAAGGAATAGGAAAGCAGAACTGAGGGATTCCTCACGTGTATGGTACAAGATGTCCAGCTTCCTCACTCACCTGGCCTCACCAGTCTGCATTTCTAGCTGGTTTACCCATGCCTTGTAAACATCCACAGGACTAGTGTTGATTATGAGAGACTTGTCCTCCATGATTTCCTTCACCACCGGGGCCAGGAGCTGGCGCAGAGTGTTCTGTCCACGAGCGCCTCGGTTGAAGCTGACAACCATCTTAATGACAGTGGGGTTTCCAGTAACGATATCCTGAATCTGGTCTACCTTAGAGCTGTATCGGGAACAGAAGGGTTCTGACTTATATATTCAGTTATCCATATTTTCAAACCCCACACAATTAAAACTACCTTATTTCTATGTTGAAATGTCTTTATATAGTCTATTTCTTAAGGCTTTTATATGAAACAAGGTGATATATAGAGACTACCAATTGAGTTCTGCATGTGTTACAGTAACGTCCTGGAAGATAGCATAGTCCCTGGCAGCTAATTTACACCTGATTCAGACCCAAATACCTGTTCAGCCATTATCTGTTAAGGGCATAAAATAACATTTCATTATTTCAGGATAAGCCACCAATCTTTACTTACAGAACATAAGATTACATAGAGATAATACTTTCTCCACCCTTACATACTCAAGCACAAACCAAGAAGCCCTAGCATCTTTTTACAAGCCATTTTGTCATAGAGAACTGTGGTCCGCCATGGAAAGATTTTTTTTCCTGAATCAGCAGTCACTTGAGTTTAAGAGTAACATCCAGAAAACAAAGCTGTCTTGCAAGAAAATTATGTATGTAATTTTATGATAGGTCAAAGATTAACCACCAGTCTCCTTTAAGCATGAAGCATTCACTGAACTGTCTAAAACACGAACTAACTAAATACTTTCTGTGATAGCACATACTTTATCTCCTCTTCTAGAGCAGTTTTGAAAAGTTTGAGAAGCAGGTATTCTTCCCGTTGATTGGAGGCATAGTTGTATAGAGTGAAGATGACTGTATCCATAAACTTTGTTGATTTGTTTTGTGGCATCTGGAAAATCAGCTTTGCCAGATATGTGGGATTAGTCTACAAAGCAAAAAAAAAGACTTGCATATGGTTGTCCAGGACAAACTTCCCCCAGCTGGGGGGCAGCTCTCTACATTTGTTCACACCTAAAGCAGTTATTTTGACTCGAATATATGTCACTTTTCCACACAGGTTTTACTTTTCTCCAAATCTTAGTGCATAAGAAACATGGAATCTGTGAGAAGCTCCATTAAGGATTTTATTTCCAGTCTCTGGATAGGACCTCTTTGGATCCAGTCTATGTATCTGATGACAATTAGAATTTACCATATGACAATAGCTGTCTACCAAGAAAACTTTGCATACTACATGTCTACTTTGGAGGGCAGGTGCCCTGGGAGGATGCCCTGGAGGATCTAAATTTCTTCTACAAAAATGTCAGTGAGGTGAGACGAAAAAAAGCATAAGAACAGATACATCATATTCTGTGAACTGCACTGCAGACCGCTTTCCTTCCACCACATATAATGTATGCTACTAGTGACAGTAATTTATGTGGAATATATGGAGGTAAACATTTCTCTTCAGCTTCAGTACAGACTGAAGTATACTCAAGTAAAAACCAGCCATATTTGCTACACACTTTAAAAACAAGGATTTTCTCTGTTACAAGGAAGTATTAGAAATTGACCATAGTGTCCACTGCAGTCTGCATGTTATTTGGAAATACCTTCATAACCACTACTACAATCATTAAAACAAAAAAAGCAGTACAATATATTTCTAATTTTTCTTCAAAAATTTGCTTCCATGTTAATCTTTGCATTAAAATTTACCTGCAGAAGGTAGAATAAGTGTTGATAAGCCTCCAATTTTTTCCTTCTCTCCTTACTCAAACCTTTGATGCCCTGTTTGTCAACCATAACCATCTCCTCCAGTTGACTTTTGCTCTTTTTGTTAAGTTTCTTGCTGTGCAGTACCACATCCTGCAGAAAGATGATCAAAAATCTGGATTATATATTCACTAAATGAACATCTTCCCAATCATGTTAAATGCAGTATTACTCCAAGTGCCTTAATTATCAACTTTGTAAATCTTGCTGCTCTGTTCATTACCTAGCTTTTTAACATCTTTATCTTTCACCAGTATGGCTTGCTAACAATGATTGTATGAGGCCTGATCCTATACAGTTTAATTCATGATTAATTAACATTGAACAAGCTGTTCAATATGATCGGAAGTCTACTCTATTCTAACACAGAAAAAATGTAAAAGATTTTAAATCTGTCAAGTAATTACTACTCTCCACAACTAGCAAAAGACGGTGACGTACAACTCAGGAAAACAAAACAACATCTAGCACAAGACAGAAACGTGACAGTAGTGCTAAATTTACCAGGAGTATTTTGCCTAATTGAGGGTGACTGAGCACTAGCATAGGTTGCTCAGATTTTGGAGTCTCCATTTTGGAGATAATCAGCCATCTGGACATGGTCCTGGGCAACCTGTTCTGGGTGTCCCTGCTAGTGTTGTGGGTTTGGACCAGATGACCTCCAGTGATCCCTTGGAGCCTCAGTTGTGACTGTGTAACCAAGTTCCTTCAACACGGGGAAGTGCTCAGTGCATGCTACCAAGGGAGCCTGAACAGAGCCTGCTGACCTGCAGAGTGATTCTGTTTTTCACCAGCAATCCAATCTTTATATCCATTAAGTTCAAATCCTTTTCCAGCTGTTGATTGGATCGAATTTTTGTAACGACTTCTTCCCTTAACCTTGTTACTTCCAGTTCTTCTTGAAAGTCTAAGTCACTTTGGTCCAAGAGGTAGGCAAATTTGCGCAGAACAGTCAAGGGTGGATTTTCAGCACCAACTATAGTTGAAGAAAATAGGCTTATTAGTTGATGTAATACTGAACACCTCTAAAGCCCTCAGGAAGCTGATGACTATGCAGAAAATTTGAAGTTTATGCCGGTTAGCAATGTTTTTGCCATACTTTAAAAGTACAGCTATGCAAAATAGCTTCAGCTGTAGAACAATTGTGTTACAAACACTTGCACCCACTTTTGAAGTTAAATAAGAGACTCAGAAATCTCATGTGAAACTTAAAAAAATTCCCTGACTGAACACAGTAACATACTTGTCCCCAAATATACAATATTCAACTTTTACTACTTACTTAGTGTTCTGTAGTCCTCCCTGGCCTTGTTTGCTCTAAGAAATGCTTGTATCTTCACAATCTGGTCATTCTGAAACAGGATCAAGATTAGTCAAAAGAATTAGCTGTGACACACTTCTGCTCAGAAACATACTGCAAAACTTGTACCCTCTTTCCTGTTTCCCAGCACTGCTCCTGCAGTCATACTAGTATTTTTCAGTGCTTCATGTTCAAAACAGAAATTACTTACATGGTCCTTGAAGTATTGTAGACGTTTCCTGTAAGCTCTCCTTGCTAGCCACATTTTGACCCATGACTGAATCTGAAAATTAAATAAAAATTTTAAAAAGTCAAGGAACACCGCACAAACTTTAGCGTGTGTGTTTTAAATTTACTTTTGAACGTCTACTTCTGCAGGCATGCTGTTCTCATGTGCTCAGGGCCATAGATGACTGTACCATCAGGCTCCTACTGGCCAGTGACCAGATAAAGGGGTTCCCACTACACCACTAAATCAAGCTGAGCTCAAATTTTTACCACCTGTGTGTAACATTATCTGTGGAAATAATTTCTACCGTCAGGTCTCAGGTCTCAATTCAAAACCAGTCTCCCTCTAAAGCAAGAGATCCTGTCACAATATTCGATCTGTGATCTACAATCCAATCACAACATAACAGTCCCATTAGCATCTCAAAAAAGTGAGCACTTTTCAGAGAGAGAGATTTTACAGCTTTTAAGGAAATAATACACTGTCGTCCCAAATGTTTTCTAGTTTAGTGTTGGAAAGAGAAATGTAAGGAAATCTCTTTCAAGAGCCCCTCAAATTCGGCAAAGCCTGTTGGAAGTCACACACAAAGCTCTCAAGAAAAAATTTGCTTAAGCTATCAATGAAACAACTTTCAATGCCATGCAAATTTCTGGAAAACCTGCAGCCTGTGCTCCTAGTCTCTGATTCCCAGGTGGTGATGGACTATGTCAAGTGATAAAACATTGGGTATTCTTACCTTAACAATAGCAGCAACATTGCCTTGAAGCACCTTCAGTCTGTCAACATAGCTTTTCCTTTGTTTGAATCCTTTCCAGAAAGCCTATTTTAGAGAAGGCAGGAGACCTTTAATATCACATTAAGAAACTAATATTTGTTAAATCTATGTAACACACTGAGATCATTAACAGTGTTTACCTTGTAGAAAAAATCTGCCATTGTGATAAAGGGATAACTAAGGTATAAGTAAGCTTGCCTCTACATTTTAAGGTACCCTAATGCATTTCATTTTAATTTTGAACAAAAAACACATTTTCTTGTCCAGTGCTATTTCCTTCACCCTCCTGAATTCATCCTTACTCCTATCACGAGTAGATCCACATCCTTGGCATCCCAGTCACTGGCTTCATCCCACGTAAGTGACTTTCAGCTCTTGCCCATTATGCAGCCTTACCTCCCATGCTTAGAAAAGCAATGGAATGCCTCATTCTGGAGACCATCTCTGTCCACATGGATAACGAGTTGATGATCAGGAATAGTCACCATGGGTTTGCTAAAGTTAGCATGTAAAGGTAAGGGGAGACCAGTGGATATTGTCTACTTCATGTCAGCAGGAATTTCAACACTCAACAACATCCTCATAGACAAACTCAGGGATGTGGGCTGGATGAGTTGACAGTGAGGTGGGTCCAGAACTGCCTGAACAACAGACCCCACAGGGTCAAAATCACTGGCACAGGGTCTAGCTGGAGGCCTCTCCCTAGTGGTGTCCCTCAAGGTTCAAAGCTGTTTAACTTACTCATCTATGACTTGGATGAAGAGGCAGATGCCTGCTCAGCAAATTCAAGGACACAAAACTGGGAGGAGTGGTTGATACACAGAGTGCTGGGCAGCCCTTCAGAAGGACCTCGGCAGGCTGGAGAGATGGACAAAGAAGAAGCACCTGATATTCAGAAAAGGAAAATGCAGGGTCCTGCTCCTGGGGAAGAACAACCCCAGGCACCAGCACAGCTTTGGGCTGACCTGCTGGGGAGCTGCTCTGAGGAGAAGGACCTGGGGGTCCTGGTGGACAACAAGCTGTCCATGAGCCAGCAGTGTGTCCTGGTGGCCAAGAAGGCCAATGGGATCCTGGGGACATTAGGAAGAACATTACCAGCAGGTCATGGAAGGTGATCCTGACTCTGTACTCAGCCCTAGTGAGGCTGCACCTGGAGTGCTGTGTCCAGTTCTGGACTCCTCAGGACAAGACACACATGGAGCTCCTGGTGTGGGTTCAGCAGAGGCTACAGAGATGATGAGGGGACTGGAACATCTCTCTTAAGAGGAAAGGCTGGGGGAGCTGGGCCTGTTCAGCATCAAGAAGAGATGATTCAGAGGGGCCCTCATCAATGTGTATCAG
The DNA here is from genome assembly GCA_013400495.1 of Nicator chloris. Classification (NCBI taxonomy): domain Eukaryota; kingdom Metazoa; phylum Chordata; class Aves; order Passeriformes; family Pycnonotidae; genus Nicator; species Nicator chloris. Next base: position 10,184 of record WAAE01001453.1, read on the forward strand.
TTTTTAAAGGGAGGGTATCAAGAGGGTGGATCAGGCCCTTCTCAGTAGTGCTGAGCAAAATGGACAAGAGGCAGTGGGCAGACATTGATGCATAAGAAGTTCCGCCTGAATATGGGGGAAGAACTTCTTTACTGTGCAGGTGACCACGCACTGGAACAGATTGACCAGAGAAGTTGTGGAGCCTTTGGGGATATTCCAGAACCATCTGGCTGCAATCCTGTGCCATGTGCTCTGGGATAACCCTGCTTGGACCAGATGATCTACTGTCTCTACCAGCCCTACCCATTCTGTCACACTGTTGCATCCAGAAGTTGTCCCTTACCTATCTGGACCCACATTGTTCTTGCCCTGGCCTCTTTTCCAAGTTAATTCCTTCAGCTGACTCTCTTTTTGCTAGCTCAGAAACAAACACTTGTGACAGGGATAACAGATACTTTTGCTGCTGCTTTTGCCTGTCGTCTCTATCAGCCAGTGACACCAGCCTTGTCCTCTATTTGTTGCCTTTCCACAAGTCATTTCTACTTAATTGCCAATAGAAAGGAAACAGAGAACAACTTTCTTCGCCTACATTTCTCCATATTTTTAACCTATTCACACAGACTTTGAATTCCTCAAAGTACAATTCTTTACTGGGCTCAGACCCCATGCTGGAAAATGAAAAGTCAATCCCAATAACAACTACCAGTGGTAAAGCTATTTGTCATAATCAATTGTTAAATATAGTTACTGTAGATTTTAAAAAATCTCTTGTGTATTTTTCCTTTTTTTTTTCTTTTGTGAGTAGATGGTGGAATAAATTGCTCCTAATGGGAGCTGGATATTTCACCATTTAAAACCAGTGTGCATGTCTCTCAGTGTTTGCACCCTCAGCAGAATGTTGCCTTTGTACACTTTTTGGAGTTCAGCAAAGTGGAAACGTCCAAGAAATACTGGCAGAGAACACCAGGGCAGCTGCCACTCCCTGTCCAGCTATGACTTCATGGAGCAGAAACAAAACCACTTCCAACTAGGGATAGTCTGGTAAGGAATGTATTTCTTAAGTCATGCTTTGCCAAGGAATTTTTGCGTCAATACTTAACAAATATCTTCTGGTCTTGTACTGTGCATAGTTAGGCATACCACAAAAAATATGAGCATGTCAGAACAAAGCCAGGGCTGTGCATTAACGAGCTTTTCCCAAGTAATTTACATTGGAGGTGGATATGATTGATTCTTTTAAAATTGGATATTTGCTATGTGAAAGCACATATATTTGCAGATGTGGAATTTTAAACTGCTGCTGCTGCAAACAGGGAGACAGATCTATTTGAGAATTTTATCAGTGGTAGTAATCAGTCACGTCACCTGTTACCTGCAAAAAGGTGTCCAAGCCACATTGCCTTCTTGTTCTAGAACAATACCTGTATTTTGATGGCAGATGGCTCCTGGTTTTGAAGATAGGCTTTTCTCTCATGATAGTTTTTCCTTACTAAGAATCCCCTTGCTCGGGCTTGCAGCCCAACAATCAGATTTTCATTAGCAAGCCACAGCTGCTCTCGATTGTAATCTGCTGTAACTTGCCCAGCAATGTTCTGTTAAGAGATGATGGGAAAAGGTCATTTAAAAGACAAAACCTTCCTGGAATTTGGACTGCATTCTCTCCATCTCTGCAGTTTATGTTCACCCTATCCAAGTCCCTCTGATTTACCCCTACATTTTAATCAGTAAGAGGAAAGAGCTATGTTGTTACTGCTGAACCCTACAAGACAGGTAACTGAACTGCTTTCAAGCTTCGATTATTCAAGTGAGTATGCTATTTTAAGAGAGTTTTCTTTTATACATTAGCAGGGTTCTGCTTTCCTAACACTTACATGTATCTTATACAACTTAGGCATCTAGAAATACTAACTGAATCGGGGAGTTCTCTGTTGAGAAGGACATTCAAGTACTGCTGCATTCAGAATTTCAGGACTTACACTGACTCAAGTCCTTTGTGTAGAGAAGTAAGCCTGTAACTTAGATGAGCTGCATCAGAATAACTGAATAACGAATTACTCAGAGGCTTGTGTGCTCTGCTTTGTTCCAAGTTATAGTTCACACTAGCACAAAACCTCTACAATAAGGGAGCTAAAATAGCACACTCGTCCTCTTTAATACTGTCAGAGAATTAGATTTAAACAGAAAATGGTGGTTCCACCCGCTGACAAATACATAATAAAATTATTTGTTACAGGTCAATGCAAATTCCTATAAAATATAAAAGAATATGGAACTTTCCTCCACTGGTGTCTGCTGATGGTCATTAAAAGAAATTCTGTAACTTCCAGTAATGAAATCCTAAATCATTCCCAGACAGTAGACAGGAGGCTGTGCTATCGCTGTCTGCTTAGACTTAAATCGCTGCTCTTGTCAGAAGCAGAAACTGATAAAGTGACCTTCACTTTCACCCACTACAGCCTCTTAATAATTGTCATGTCTCATGCTCTCTCAAATGTTTGTGTTGCTTTTGCAATAAAAGCCAATGTTTTAGTCACCTACCTGGATTTCTTCACCAGTTAACCACGAAGTTTTTGGTACAACTCCTTTGGGGGCAACACAGGTACCTTCCTCAGTTTCCACATTGTAATAGTAATCATACATGGCCTTCATTACAAGCTTAATCCATGGACTTTCACTAGAACCTAAAAGCAGTTCATACCATTAGTACACATTTCTGTCCTGTTTCACTGATAAATTACAGCTCTCCCTACTCATTTCCCCTCCCTGTACTTGCTGTGAAGCCCTTTGACATGCAAAATTTCTATGTATCTTGGGCCTTTTGTAGTAAGGATTTTCAAAATACCCTGCTAGGTGGATGAGGGTCATTCCTCTAGAACAAAATGGTGATAAAAGTTATGAAACAACTACAAGGTTGGTACAGATCCACTGATAGCCTCTCCAAACCTAATGTGACAAGTTGGTGCTCCTGAAACTCTGTGTCCTCCATCTTACATCATCACTCTTAAGTGAAAGAGACTGTATTTATAAAAATATTTTTCTTGTCTTCTGCCCAAATTCTAGACTTAGTGACTCTTACCTCACACATGACATTTCCTATATCCACATCATTTTCTTGTTTATTGCTTTGTTAAACCAGCCTGCATCCTGAGAGGCAGGAAAAAACTCATTTCCTCATGGACAAAAGGCCCCAAGATAAAACTAGTAAGGCCTTGAAAATTCTCATGTTGGAAAGTGAAACTTACTCAGCTACTGTAAGAATGAGTACTACATTGACAGTATTTTTTTTTTGTAATCATTAGCTAACCTTGGCTGCTGTTAGCTATGACCAGCTTTTGCAGCTCTAATGTGACAAAACATCCCATCATCTGTTAAGAGATTTTAGCCTCAGCTTTTGCTGGTACCTGCTGCTCTGGCAATGCACAGGGACCATAACTGGGCTCTGAACACTGTCAGATACTGGCTTGATCTTTGACAGAAATCTGTAAGACTGATGTGTGCATCTCTACAATTACTACTATGAAAAAAACCTGTCAGTGAGTAATATGGTTTTCTGAGAGAATGGACTAGTCTATTGACAGTCACAGAGAAGCTGCCCTGAATTCACTGAGAAGCAGGTTTGATACTCTAGAAAGTCTCAGCTAGACTCTGGAAATCACTAGACTTACTTCTCAGCATGTACTGTCTGCATCATGTGCACAACAGTACAATGTCATGTAAAATGCACTTGGAAAAGTGTAACATTTAAATCAAAAGATTTTAGAGCAGCAGCTGTCTCCCTCAATTTACAGTGATTTTAGGTAAACTTCGTGTTTTAGCTTTCTGGTTGCCTCAGTGATATGGACATGTGGAACTCTCCTGTTTAGGAAGTTTTTTACCTTCCGTAGTTTTCCTGTTCTTGGCTTCAGAGAGGTTCCTGAAGTAGGCTTCAGCACATTCAGGAATGACTCGTAATCCAAACCTTGACTGTAGAATCATCAGGATTGGCTGTGAATCACCTTTCTCCAAGCTCTTGTTAATCATTGATATCCCAACAGCCACTAGGATACAATAACAACATAGAGAAATTAAGTGTCTTATACTCTATGTACCCATAACTGTAGCCTCCAGAACCTTTGAAAATGGATTCCTAACGCTGGCACACACAGACAACATGGCATACACACCAGTTCAGTGCTTTACCCATTTTCAGCCTCCTTCATGCTTGTAAGGACAAGTATTTTGGAGAACAGCAAGCACATTAGGTAGAAAGCGTGTGCTCCACCCAGGCTTGGATGCATCCGCAGCACAAGTGAGAGCAGTGTGAGGGCATAGCTCCTCCCCATTCTGACATACCAGGTGGCAGTAGGGCAGGGGTTGAGGATGGCAAGTACCCACACACTCAGCCTGCTCTAAGAGACAGGCCATCATCCACTGATCACTTGGGAGCCTCTAGATGTACATGAAGTAATTTGGTTACAAGCTGTAAACATTAACGTTCACTTCTACTGTACAAAATGGGAATTAAAACTGATTGCCTTGAGTAAATTCTTGCAGCAACCTAGTCAGCATCCTGAAGCAACCCCAGGAACTTGTTTAAAGATAATTCATGCCCTTGAATTTGCCAGAGATGCAGCTTTTGCTTCCAGGGTACATAAAAGCACCCTGAGAGGTGATGCTGTGAAGCATGTGCAAACTTTGATGGTATATGGCATTACCCATGCTCTAATTCAGGACTTCCTTGCGCAGATCCCACCATCACCGAGGGAACAGATTCCACCACACCTAGCAGCACACATGTGGAAGCACATGCCACTTCAAAAGTACCTTACCCACTAGCTCTTTGGGCTGCTTTAGAAATGGCTGTTCTGGTCTTTAAAATTGTTCCTTCACATCAAAATTCAAGATCCATGCACAGAGGAACAAGTGAATAGAGCTAGAACATCCACATTATATCCTGGCTTGAGGGAATCTGGCTACCTCTGCACTCCACAGCTGCACTTCATGCTGCAGCACCAAACACTTTCACTGATCTTGTTTCTATATCCTCATCAGTATAAAGGAGGTCCCTGCACACACCCTGCACTCTCAGAGCTGACCCAGAATGCATTCAGTTGTCAGAAGCCCATGTATGGGAGCCACTCCATGAGACTGAGAAAGCAGGAAAAGATTTCAGTAACAGAAACAGTTTTTCTTTGTTGTTAGTTTAACTAAGGTGGAATGGGTAGCTTTGGCTAGGCACTAACTGATAAACCAAAAATACATTGTCAGCCAGCTGAGAAACAAAGCGGACGTGCAATACCACACCACCACCATCTGGATTTCTATCAGATAGCATCCTGCTAGTTTTCTGTGCTTTGAAACAGACCTCTGCCCAGCACACATGTACTGGAGATGTCTTTCTACCATTGCTGTGGCAGTGTGATATCCAGGCATCTGGCCTCAGCAGCAAGGAAGCAGAAAAAACTGGGAAGTCATACATGACAGCTGGCTGCTGCTGGCTCCAGACTCATGCACAGTCCCATGTGCCTCATCAACTCTGTTCAGCAGTATTTGAATGCTTTCCTTCCTCCTTTTCATCATGTAGTTAAGGGTGCTGGAGGATATTTTTACAAAGACAAAAGAAAACACAAGCTCAGATTCAGTTATGTAGGTCCACCGTCATCTGGCTTTTCCTCATCTTTTAGTTAATTATGCCTGTATTTTTGAAGGAAAATATAAAAAAATTGTTTATCAGGGAAAAACTTAAAATGAATATTTTCTGCAGAGTTGAAGTGCTAGTAATTAATACTGTGGCTTTTGCTCTAGAGAAAGGCCATTTTGACCCTGGAAAATCGTAAGATAACTGGGGATTAGCTGTCCCCAACTGCCAGAAAACTGTCAGCTCCAGTCTGCTTCTCTAGCAGTTGGGATGCCAGTACCAGATCAACACTGTGGCTCTTTTCCACACCCATCCTCCCCTTTAAACAGCTGTGATATACAAAGCCACAGTTGTCTGGTGTGATAAGCCTGAACTCTCAACAAGGTCAAAGATCAGCTTTTTCCTATAACTTGGACTCTCTCAGGACACACAGACTTCCTGCTTTGACAGACTCTTCCTGTGCAAGACTGAAGTCTGTGTTCACATCTACTCCTGAAGGCTATACAGCTGATACTTGGCCGATCTCTTTTTGTCCTCCACTTAGATGAGGAGTACAATGGTTGAACTCATTCAAGAAGTGAAGCAAGGTGATGCAAAACACACAGTGAGCACACAATGAGTTAGGACATGCACCAGCACTTACTGAACACTTCCTAAATAAAGGGACAAGATACAGAGTCCTTTACTGACAGGGAATACTGTAAAAGCCTTTCAAAATTTTAGTACTGTACCACTTAGTATTTATATAAGGCATAAAAGTTAGTTTGGAAGTGATCAAGACTGTCTCAGTACTGCTGCCAGTATCTTCTCTTATTTTACTGCTTATTTTATTGCCATCACTGCAGCAATCTCAAAACCACTTTTTAAACTGAAAAATACGTTTTTGACTACCTTGCAAAAGTTCTGGAGTTGTTTGCCTTTCAAAAATATTGCCTGTGTGATAGATCAAATAAAAGTTCCTTTCCAAGTTGTGATCAAGCTGAATTTAAGTTTAGACTATGTGAACACAACATGCAAACTTCCTGAGACAGGATGTGTTGGTTATAGGAAGTATCAGGTTCTGTGCCGTGGGGAAACGATAAATCTCAGGTTTTAGCTGCAAAACCTTGGAGTTCTTTAAGAATGTGCTGTGCTGACAGTGCTTCCTCTTTCAACCCACAGGGCAGAGTACACGAGATTTGTATTTTTTTCCTAGAAGTGGAATGTTAAAACAGTGTGCATCCTTGATTGTGAAAAGCTGTGCATTTACTACCAACTCAGATGATAAGAAAAGATTTTAGTACAACAGCTAGGTAGTGGATGGACCCGTGGTTTACCATTAGCAATCTCATAACGTATTTGCTGTATGAATTATGCTGTCCTAATTTCTGCAGACTGCTTATGATACATGTTCTTAATGCTTTTACACCAGTGAACACATATGAGAGTGTTTTCAAGTTGCTCTTTAGGTTTAACTCAAATCCGTTTATAAGGTATGCGTTTCCTTCCCTTCTCTGTGCTCATACATTTCCTCATGGCTCTGGGTGGCATTCATGGGAAGCAGGCTTTTCCGCAAAAGAAGGTATCAACACTCCTCAGTACGAAAGATTGGTTGAGACAATGTGCATGTATCTGACCCTATCTCAGAGAACAATAGCCCAGTGCTTTCTATGGATGTGTCACCTACAAAAAATACTTCTGCTATTTTCAGTCTATCTGCCTCGTTACATGAAGACTGTATTAGTTGTTTAGATCAATTCTAAAGTAATACTAACACAAAATGCAATGTTCCTGTAGCAGGGATAGCTCTTTGTAATGGCCAGCTGTGTTCTCTTTCACCCACAACTTCCCAAGCAGTAAGTCCTGACGTGCCTGTGGGCTTGCTGCACCAGGGATGGCTGAGCACAGTGCTGCAGGAATGCACCCACTTCAGCACTTGCATTCACAAGCTTCTAAGGTGCAACAGAAGGCGACACTGACTCACCCAAAGCCAAGTGAAGCAGAAGGCTGACCCATACCCAGTGCCTTGTCTGAACTGTGCTGGCCCTGGGCTGGGACAGGCAGGCACGTCACTGTGCTCTCCAATGTGCCCCATAAACCCAGCAGTGCTTGCTTCTACATTACTTGTCAAAGTTTATTATGTACTATGAATATTTTTTCCTAAAATTATTACAATCAGCCAAAGCTTTGACAAAAAGTGTTGAGTGCATACAGTACACAGCACTCTGACAGATTAAGCCTCAGCATTTTTCCTACAGAGTTCCTCTTCCTTACAGATTGGAAGAGCGTATACTTTCTAAAATGACCGTGCATTCCTTTGACACTGTTTAAAAGTTAATATGTTCCTGATTTTTGTTAGTCAGCACTCCATAAAAGACAATATAAAGAAATATGAAAAAGCAGAGTTGTAAACATAAAGATTTGGTCTTTCAATATGCATAAAGATTTTTGTCTTACGTATAGCAAAACAAGCTCCAGAACAGCATATCCCTTCTCATTAATATATTTGATTAGCTACATGAAGATACACTGACATTAAAAAGATTGGTCATGAAGTTAACGTGTATAATCAAATCCACTGAATTATTAGCCACACCTTAAAGATTTCCACTTTAGATAGAACTAACACCACTCCTGTAGTTTGAAGTCATCTCAGTTTCAGTATGACAAAGAACACACATTCATTTCTTTTCATGGATTTAAAGGGCTTCCACCTTCCCTAAAGTGGAAAATATAAATTACCGATTTCAGTTTCCCATGACTAAGAAAAACAAGAGCAGTGCAGATGCAAGTTAATGCTTACAGATTGCTGCTTCTTTTATGTTGTTATTACTGTCATTGATTCCTCTTTGTATTTCATCGAGCCACAGAAGAGCTGATTCATCTTGAGATTCCTGGAAAAAGGACAATAAAAAGCCTTGAAAAAACTGGATAATAAGAGTTGTCTCAATATACTGATACAGCTCCAATACACAATCTCTGCTTTGCAAAGCCCTTAAGCACTAAAAAGGATTTGACTGTTTAAAATCATCAATGAAACTAATTCATATTCTATTTACTGAATTGAAAAAGATCCTGTTCAGATACAAAGCTCTGAAAGTTTTGATGTCTAGAAGAAGAGGAGAATTTGGTCATACTGCTGGCATGGAATTCATTCTACTAAAGATCAATAAAAATTGAAACATTTTTATTTCCATGATATGTAGGCAAAGTAAATAGTCACATAAAATCACACATTATCGGGCAGCACTGTGATAGTAGGAGAGAGTAGCAGAAGACTGCGGGAAGTTGGCTTTCTTTCAAAATCCCTTAGTTGGAAAGGATCCTTGTGTATATCTAAGTAAATGTTACATTAGAAAATAACAGTGAAAACTCATAGAAAGACAGGTCAGGTTTAGTAATGATGACTCAGCTCATGCAACCATTTCTGTAATTAAGCAGCAGCATAGGTACCGCTTCTCTTTCAGGCTGAAAGTGCATGACATTAAACCCAAGTTAAAATAGAAAGTGTAGTAGAGTGGGCTCAACATCCCCACTAACCAGCCCTACTGCCCAGGTTTACTGGTGATACCAGCACTTCAGCAGATAAAATAGGGTTAAAGTAATATTTAAAATCTAATCCAGTAGGTGGGTGGGAAATTCATGCTAAAGAGGAAATAGGAGTGCCAAGCCTGTGATGGACTCATGATGAGAGAAGCTGGAATGTATCGACTGAGAGACATCTAGGATAATATCTACACAAATATTTCAGGGGAAAAACCAGCTAGAAACGCATTCAAACTAGAATAATGTGGACACAAAAGCAGCAGCTTTGCAATGAGTATCCCTGGTTAAGCACTGAACCATAGGCCGAAGATCTAATACATCTGATATCCACAGAAACTACAAAGAGAAAACAGGGTAAAAAACCCTAAAGACATACTCTTCAGCTTGCATGATATATGTAAACAAGGTAGCAGAATACATAAATAACATGAAGTGGTGTCAGACAATCACAGGACAGTGGACACATACTGCTTATTTTTCTACCAAGTGAAAGTTAGAGTTAGCACTTGTGAGAATGTTTAATAAATTCCCAAACTACCACTGATTTTTGTCAAAAGCATTGCGAAACTGAAAAGAATTCCTCATCTGATATCCAGCTTTTACACATTAAATACAAGAACAAACACAAATACTGCTCTGGAGCCAAGTACAGTTTATGCTGAGCCTTGTGACTAGCTTGGAAGCCAGACCAAGACTTGGGCTAATTTTGCTTGCTGAAACAAGCGGTTGTTTCCTTCAATTTGGCATTGAAGGGAAAAATAAGAGGAAAAAAGAAAGAAAAAGAAAAAAAAAAAAAAAAGCAAAAAAAAAAAAGCCAGGCAGAGAAAAAGGAAGGGATCAACAAAACAGCAAATAAAAGTAGGGGAAAGGTTTTAGAGGCTGCAGTCTGTGGATGGGTGGAAACTGTCTGAGGGGAGGCAGTAGATGGATTGAGGGAGCCAGACAGCTAAAAGTGGGTAGAGAGACAAAAGGCAAAGCAGAACACAGTTTTCCTAAGGCATGTTTGTATGTGTGGCTTCTTTTCATCTTTGCCTTTTGCTAAACTGAGATCATCATGCTCTTCTGCAAGCCCGGCTTCTCCCTGGAGAAGGGTACAGAGTTCAGCCACGTGACATTTTGGGCTCTGAATGAGACCCTTCAGGATTTACTAAACACACCCTTTGATTTTTCCAGAAAACATCTTTTTACTCCAAATATCTGTATGTACAAATTTCAGCAGAACCCTGCATATCAGCTTCAGGTTTGTGGTAAATTAGGAGTTAAATTGCTGTTGTAAGGCAATTTTATCTCTGTGTTGAGCTGAGGCTGAAACTGAGTCATGTGTGCATACTTGGATACGTCACACCCTCTTGCTGTAGTAGACAAAGAACAAATTAGCTCCTTACCATAAACCTCACGCTTACAGGATGCTTCTGGAGGACAGATCAATCATTCTTTAGTCCCTTAAAGACGGGGAAAGACCTCCCCAAAATGTCTCTTGAGATGAACTAGCGCAGCACCGTCGTTCAGCTGGCTGGATTTCACACACTACAATGAAGATACTGTTTTTCACTGGGCTGCTCTCTCTTACCTCCAGTCTTTGCACTACGGGTGAGTCCTCCTTTCTGTATCTATTCCGTATTTTAATCAATAATATGGACTTTTTGATAATGCTGTTGTTCTACCAGCTGCAAACTTGAAATGAGTTGCACGTGCATGTACCAATTACAGAAAACTGCTCCAGGATGTCTCCTTGTAAGCAGCTTATTAATTCTTTCATTTCAGTGATACCTTACCTCTGCCAGTCATTTTCTATATTCTAAATAAAGAATTTTATTTAAGAGAACTTTCTGCACTTACTGAAGACACATGTATTATCTAGTATTTTTGTAACAGTATGATAATTTTAAACCTGTAGTGTCTTGTTTTACAACTTCACAGATGGTTTTATTAGAAGGAAAGGCTCAGATTGCTATTGTGATAAAAATAACTAAAGGAAATGATCAAATAATAGATGTATTTTTTTCCTTTCTAGATTTAAAACTGTTTTCAAACCAAGCTCAATTTCAAAAGCTACTATGCATAAATATATATATGTATACATATATATACACATCCACACACACACACATATATATAGATGTATTTATACCTGTATCTATCTATATATCTACACACATGCCAGCGCCTGCAGGTACACATATGATTTTCAATGAGTGGTTAAAACTAGTTTTCTGGAGGAACCATCAAAAAACTACTAAAAATTATGCAGTCTACTAATTATTATTTTATAACATTCTACTGTAAATCTGCCAGTGAACATTAATAAAACTATTTTCCTTATTTTATTGAAATATGGAAAGGTAAAAAAAAAGTAGATTTTCATCCATATTTCAGTTTGCTTCTGAATTCCAGTTTCATGGTGCATGCTGTAGGCTTTACAGTAACTTTGCCTTAAATGCAGCTTAGAAAATTTAAGTGACACAAATGCTTACACAGTGGTTTATTGTGCAAAATCTATTTTACAACCCATAGCTTTAAAAAGCATTTTGAACACATTTGTGCTTCTCGTGGAAATGTCGATGTCTCTATAAACTTCTCTACTAAATATTGAGGAACAGGTGTTAATAAAATAGTATTATTGTTTTTGTCCACATGCTGACAATATTGACTCACTGAAAACTTTCCTGCAGCTTGAAAAGTTTTATTCACTTCCCAGTAAATTACACCTAATACCTGCCCAACCATTTGTTTTCAATTCTCCAGACACTGCCCTTGCTCAGGTACAAGAAGCTGAAAAGATCTGGTTTGCTTTAGTCAGAAGCTGAACAATAACAATTTTACATGTGAGGTGAAAACCACCAAGACTAATTTCAGTTTTTAATTTGAAAGTTTCAGTCTGTGTTAGACTAGATAGTGCTTTTTGCATCTTTTGCAATCATGCATTTCATATGTGACGTGACAAGGGTAGTAATGGTATTTGATCAAGCCTAAACAAAGACTGCTTATATGATGAATGATCAACATTACTACTACTGGGAAAAACCCTCCACTGTTCATAAACATTACAGAAGTGTCTGATATTTTTCACCAAAGATTACTGAAAACACTCAAAATGCAGAAAGATCAGCTAACACTACATTAATGATGAATTTTCAAGATTTGGTGTTAAATGATTAATGATGTCTGTTGTCCGTATATTTGAACACCCAATGCAGAGGAGAATGTCCCCAAATCTTTTAGACTTATATTGCTTTTCACAAAGAGGTGGTTATCCTTCTCTGTTCCTGAAGGTGAGTTATATTTTTAATACAGTAATTTGTCCTTTTTAACAATTTTAACTTTGTTTTATTTCTAAGCTTCAGAATTTTCACTGAATGGCTCTGCAATTAAAACAGTGTCTCTTATCAAAACTTTTCGTGGAATTTCAGCAAGAGACTATGATTACATCCCCCCTTATGCCATAGAAGGGGAAACAACCACCATCCATATCAGAGAAAACAAATGCACTTCAAAAAAGTCGAATGACTCCACGTTAACAGAAGTGAGCAACACGACGCTGGAGTACCTGACCAGCTCTCTGAGCACCAAGCTAATACCTGCCGTCTACCTCAGTGCTGTGTTATTGGGTGTACCATCTAATGCCATCATTTTGTGGATGCTACTCTTCAGGATCCGCTCTGTGTGCACTGCCGTGCTCTACACAAATCTGGCTGCTTCAGACCTGCTCTTCTGCATCATGCTGCCTTTCAAAATAGCCTACCACATCAACGGGAACAACTGGATATTTGGCGAGACCATGTGTCGGACGACCACGGCGGTGTTTTACGGCAACATGTACTGCTCCATTCTGCTGCTCACGTGCATCAGCGTCAGCCGCTACATGGCCATCGTTCACCCCTTCACCTACAAGAGCCTCCCGAAGCGCGCCTACGCCATCGCAGCCTGCGCTGCCGTGTGGGCCATCGTCTTCCTGTACATGCTCCCGCTTGCCATCATGCAGCAAAGCTATTACGTGAAGCAGCTGGACATTTACACCTGCCACGACGTGCACAGCGCCTGTGAAACCGTGTCCTCCTTCCAGTTCTACTACTACGTGTCCTTGGTGGTATTCGGGTTTTTCATACCGCTTGCAACTATCGTGTTCTGCTATGTCTCAATTATACGAACACTCAAGACTCATGAATGGTGCTGGTATGTTAAAGTCAGTCTTTTGATTCTTACCATCTTTGCTATTTGCTTTGTGCCAAGCAATATTATACTTATTATCCATCACATCAACTATTACTATTACAACACAGATGGGCTGTATTCATTTTATCTAATTGCTTTATGTCTTAGTTGCCTAAACAGTTGTCTTGATCCTTTCCTTTATTTTCTAATGTCAAAAATTAGAAGTCAATCCAATATTTATCTAACAATGGTTAAAATATCCAGGGAAAAATGAATTTATTTCTATTACTGGAATTATGGTTTTGTATGGTATTAACACAGACAGCAACAAATCTCAGGTGCGACATTTATACTTCAAGTAAAATGTGTTAGAAAACATGATCTCAGTTAAATTTACTTCCTCCCACACAAGTAACGTCTCCAAAAATACACTCCTCCAGCTCTATAACTTTATTACATGTATTGCAACACCTCTGTACCTAGATTCAGGGAAGTAGCTCTGCACCTCCATTTCTTTCTGAGATCACTTTCTGGCCATGGCAAACCTGCCAGAGTATCAGTCACCACAGCCTCTAAATACCAGAAGAGGAGTCAGCATCCAAACAGCACTTCTAGGGCAATTCATGACACTTCAAATTAGCTCTCAGCCAACAATTGCTGCAGGAACAGTGATGCAAAACCAAGTTTTGGCCTGGTGAAAATGGGAACAAGCAAAAGCACTTTCTACATGCCTGGGAACAGTCAAGAACAAATACTGCCCTGGATGTCGGAAATACAAAGTCCCCATAGGTTCACAGAACAGTAAATCTACAGCTGTGGATACAGAACCTGACTGTTCCAAGGCTACCTCTCCCATGAGGCTGCTTAACCAGCTCTACACTGGAGACTTGTTCTTCCACTTTGTCAGCGCCTGCACTCCCCTAACCCACAGGGATTGCTGCGAGCTAACCCTTATCAGCGTGAATCCAGGCATGTATTACTCTTGCTTGGTAAGCAAAACAGGGAAACTATTTTGTCGTATTCTCTATTTCCACATCCTCACAGGAAATACCTACAGTGTTACAAATACTGCAACTAGTTACCATCGACTGTTAGTAAAACAGTGGGTCAACTTTTACATTTACAGAATCTCAAAACCTACATATATACTAAGTTCCTAGAAAATGAGCTGCAGTGGTTGTCATTTGAACTTGTAACTGCAGCATGTAAGTGAGGATAAAAATGTTTTATGTTGTTTTGATAATAGTATTCTAAAAAAACTTTACTTAAATAAAATAAGTTGCACTGGAAAATGCCTCAAGGGAATTTACAAGGGAATCCCCTTTTTCTGTTTCTTCTGGCTCTTAATTTAAGTTAGTTTTAATCCTGCCATTCCTTCAGCATGCACAAGAACAAATTTTAAAGATAACTCTAAAATAATTCAAATATTACACTACTATTGAAAATTTAAACAAGGTGAACCTAACTAAAACCTCTGTACCTATCACACAAAAAACCCTATGACCAAACATAGTAATTTGGTCCATCTGTTACTTTCCGGTTATCACAATATGCTCCCTTAACACAGGGTTTCTCTTCACTGGGACCTGAATACATTTGGTTTGAAAAGTCTTTCAGAACTGTTAAAAGCTGTGGTTTAAGATTTACAGGACAAAATAAGTTCCAGGTTTGCATTTTCTGTTTCAAGCAAGGAACAAATAGGTCAGATATGAGATAAGGTCCTGTAGTGGGTTCTGGCAGATTTGGGTGCAGACTCCCCCAGATCACCACAGCTATGGGGAAGTGACAGAAAGTTGCTTAGAATAAGTGAGTAGGTTTGACACATTTGTTTTTCCAGATGTTGGGGCAGGAAGTTTATAGGGAAACCTATCTGATCCTTGTAAATCAAATGCTTCCTTTTACCACAGCTCAGTCTTAAAACATGCTAAACACAAATTAAGACAGATCTGCTTTATAAACAGGAATTAGAAAAAGTGGAGAATAGACAGACTTCAGAAATTGCAGTACCTTTACAATTGTGTTAGAACTTTTTTTAAGGAAATGTCAGTCTAAATCATATTTTTACCTAAAGAATGGTCATATCTCTGATTGATCATTGTAAAGAGTAAGTATGCATCTGAGTGTTTCTTTTGGGAGCACTGTGTATTGTTCTCTTCTGAAACAGGAGCAACACTACTGTTCACAGAGAAGGTGCTCTAAGTAGTTGTCAAAAGACTGCAAAACCAAAATAGCTCAGAAGAGAAAGGCCAGCAGAAGTCTCTAGGAACATCAAAGTCTTAGACTGAGAAGGCTTCAAAGAGATTGTACAGTTTTTGTTCCAGAATTTGGAAACACTCGTTTGTTTCTTATGAGCACATTCACACCAGGACAGGAGTAGGCACCAGGTTGCATCTGGGAAGCACCGGGGCAGCTGGCAGGAATGAGCCAGGGCAGGACTGCTGTGTGTGCAGGCACCTGTGGGCTGTAGGTCTCTGCCTTGGGGACATCCTGGCTCACTGTGCGTACACATGGCATGTCCTGGGTCAGCACTGTGCAGCCAGCACCCACACTGTGGGGTCAGAATGCCCCCTAAACGCCCCCCAGCACACATGGCGAGGGAGAAGGCTTTCCAGCACTGAGGACTCGGTGAAACCAGCCCTCACCTGGGAACCCTGGTGAGAAATTGACTTGTACAAACACCTGTCAGAAGTTCTGACAGCAGATTACAGAAACGCATGGTTTCACAGCAGGTCCCCCAGGTGAGGTGATACAAATGCTGGAAGATGTTTTACAAGCCAAAGTTTGCAGACTTTCCCCAGCTCACCACGTTACCTTAGGGACACACTGTTTGAATTTTAATTGTGTTTTCCAGAGTCTGGACATTCTAAGTGCTGTGCTAGTAGCTTAAGCTAACCTTGTGTTCAGTCACATCCTGCAAGCTGCTAGGCTGATTTTTGTTTATGCTTCCCTGAGCTGGAATGCTATAATGCTAACCACACCACTGCTTTTGGGGAAGCAGATAGCAACATCCTGCTGAGATAGCTTTAAACTCAAGGCATATACAAGACCATCAGCTTGTTATTGTGTGATAAAGCTGTAGAAGAAATATGTACAAAACTCCACCATAATAAAACAACATAAGCAAAGGAGACTTCTCAAAATACTTCCCAGACATGTGTTAAATAACACCATAATTGTGACTTCTTTCTGGCAAAAACCTCACTTTCCATCCATATTGTAGCTATCTGCCTGACACAGTCCTGTAACTGTAACACAAATTCATAACTATGTGAGTATTGCTGCTGCCCATATTTTGTAATAGCTGCAGCAACCTAGTAGAATTAAAATAAGTGAGATTACAGCAGTAGCAAGATATATGCAGAAAAAGTCTTCATTTTAATACATTGAGAATTAATACATTTTGCCTGTCAGAATAAGTTATAGTGCAAAATTACTTAGTGCCACTTTGTTTTTCGAGTGGCTTATTTACAACCTCACGGGGCAAAGATAATGCAAACATCGGGGGACCAGGACAGGGACACAGAAGCAAGTGAAGAGAATTGGCATTTCACTTCTCACAGAGAACAAGAGTAAAAATTCTAACCTTGCATTTCTGTGCTTTGGCATGGTGCAGAACATCCTGATAATGCCTTGCATTTACTGGTCTCACATCTTGCAGCTTGGCTGTGGGCAATAGCAGGGCTTCTAGAGTTTTCTCAGGATTTCCTTGGTCAACTGCTTCATTGATGTGTCCAATTGCAATGATTCCTATGAAACAGAAAAGTTATTAAAGATGCACTTATCAAAGAAAATTGTAACTTTTCTTAGACCACGTACAAACAAAGCAGTAACATGAAGAACAGAAGAATCACAAAACAAGAAGCAGAGGCAGCAACAGCAGCTGATTTTAATTTTTTTTTGTTCTTATATTCATTTGAAGCTATTATGCTATACAACTTTCCTTCCTATCACAATTTTTTATATATCTGGATAAAACTCTTCTTAAAAATCAAAAGTTTCCTTGATGAAAAACGGAAAACAGATTTTCCTGTTTTCCGGGAAGAAGCACCTACATGAAGCTTAAGAAAAAGTTGGCTATCGCATATTTATATGTTTAACATATTGGCTCACAGTGTTGAAAGTTTTATTTTTAAGTGATTTTAGATCACATTACTTGAAACGCTGATTTGGGCAAATACATCTGTACTCCACTCCCAGCTACATCATTACATAGCAACTTAACCTCACGTCTTGTAATTTCACTGTAAATAACCAATCTGACAATGGTGAGTACTGAGTACACTCAGTAATTCAGTCAGGAAGTAAGGCCCAGTGTATTTAATAAAACCTTAATTTGCCTTAATTACCTTGTATTTAATAAAACCTCTCATTTTCTTCAGACTGGGCCGAACAGTTTCAAATCAATTTCCTCCTGCCCCTAAACAGTACTGAAATGCACTGCTTGTGGTCCCTAAGCCACCTCAGAAAGGCATCAGTCAAGGGTTTCACCATCACCTGTGAGGGATGACATCCCTGCTCCCAGTGGATCATCCCTCAACAAGTGTCTCCAGACCCACCACAACCCACCTGGTGAGGTCACAGATTCAGGTCATCATAAGGCTTGGGGAATGAGCAATTTTTCCAAGGTAGTCCAAGAGAGGGATTATGCAGATATGGGACTTGCTTATGGAAACAGAGGCCTCCCTTCTTCCTCTTCTCTCTGCCCATCTGCCTTCTCTAAACATTCCCAGGCAGAGGTCACTGTCACTAAGGGCAAGAGCAGCTATATTGGTACTGAAGACTTTCACTGCTGCTGGAAGGCCTGTTTCAACTCCTACTAAGTGCGGAGGTTCAGACAAAAAAGTGACTCTGCCTGTCAAATTAACTGCTCAGCACCCCACCTTGCCAGAGGGCACACATGGCAAGCAAGCTGTGAGGATCCGTGGCAACCACTGGACTAGGTTTAGGAAGCCCTAATGCAGCCAGTTTTAGAAATTCTGCAATATAAAATTTCCCTTACCAGCATGAAACAGCAGCATGCATGACACTAATGGCAGTACAGGAAGGGCATGAGCAGCCTGTTTCTTACAAAGGCTCTCGAAGTGTACTGAGACTGCTTCCAAAATGGCAGGCAGTCTGAAAGCTGCCTCTCATTTCCTTGCTCCAGCAAATTTGGCATAACTTGATAGCCTCAAATTTCTACATGCAGTGGAAGAATTTGGTGCTTTAGCTTTTTTGAAACCCAAATGACCAGCTATCACATGTAACCTAACACCACTCTCTTATGGCAATACAGTTACATTCAGCTTCAAAAATAAACTCGAAATCCATTCACATGAGAACACATGGGCATAAAAAGCTACTTTCAGACAGGAAATCAAGTTACCCAAAAGAAGAGCAAGACAGATATTTGCATTGTCTAACTTCTTACTGACTCTCTTGTGAAAAACAATCACTTGGAAACATTTACACATTAAAAGACACTTTTCAATGGAACACTGCCTGTAATTTCCTCCCCTATCTCCCAATATGTTCTTTGCTTACAACTGCAAAGTCCCAAAAGTGCGACCATCCAGGGCGGGAAGATACTGCCAAGCAGGCAGAACCACAGCATTTTTAACACTGAAGAAGGCAGGCACCCTATGATAACCTTCATCCGTATGAAGCAAGCAGGAATATTTCAAGGACATTTCAAGATCATCAGGCTTTCAAAATTTTTAAATGCAAACACTCTTTTCAAGAGTGTTTGAATGAGGCCACTCAATTTATAGATTTACATACCAAAGACCCGACTATGACCTCTTCAGGCAATGTGGAGGAAGAATTACTTACTTTCATTTTCTTCTTGAATTTGCATATTAACCATGTCAATGCAGTTCTGGATATCATTCCAGCTTAAATAATCTTGGCCTTGAGATGAAGCCTCTGACTTAATAGACAATAGTGTATCAGCATAACTATAAGAAGATATAAAATACATAAATGTATTTCATATATAGGATAAAGTGCCATAAAGAATTAGTCAGATGTATCATCCATCATTTAGTGACTAGGATTTTTTCCAATGACTGAATTTCAGACAAACTCAGCTCTTGCCAGAAATTATACAGACATGCAAGCTGCCTGTTCTACACATGCATTTCAGGATCTGAAGAAATGGCCCTGTAATTCAGAGAACTTTTCTTGGCTATATGGCATGATGGCAATACATACACATACATACAACTTGCTGTATGCTGCAACAGATAAATGTGGGGAAAATTACGGTCAGCTTCTTGCTTTAGGAAAGTATGGTTGTCTTCTTGACACTGATTCAAAGACCAGAATTTCAGTCAGTAGTATCAGGTAGTAGCATCTCCTGCTACCTCCATGAGGAAGATGATAATCCATGGGCAAGGGACTAAAAAAAAAAAAATAATACCCCTCTTTCCACAACTCAAGATCCTCCAAGGACAGGCTCTGTAGCCTGTGTCTACTCTTTCTAGAAGGCTCACAGATCAGATGAACTGGAAACCTTCAGACTACTGCAAATTCACATGTACATAAATTAAATAATTTTTGTATTCCTGAATCAAGCATAGAACTGCTACAGTATGTCAGATAAAACACATATCTTCTATTTCTATTAGAAGCCTGAGGAATGAATGGCTGGCAGAAAAAAAAAATAGGAGATATTCGTCCTTTCTAATCTGATTTGTCTTTCCAGCATCTAGTAGCCTATGTTTAAGGGTTTCTGGAGCCGGAGACTGTGTACCACTTTAATAGCTGCAAACAAGGCTACACTCCATTAATTTACCTGTTCTATTTTAAAATCTCAAGTATTATTGTGAAATCAAACCCACTATGTGTTTTGATGAGATGATAGCTTTAAAAAAAATTAAACTTTATATTTTATAGGGTCCAATATTTTCTTTATTAAATTCTCAAAAATCCCTAAACAACTAGAGCTATTAGAAGCTAGTAACTGATTCTATTAACCTTCTCCACAACATGCACAGTTTTTGGAGACCTATGACATATTTCCCCTGAATTCTGTCTTCCAGAAAACACATTCCCAACAAGTCCGTCTCTTCTGATAGAAAGCCATTGAACAGTATCTCCCTCAATGAAGTTTTTCTAACTCTACTGTATCTGTTCTGGTATTGTGCACGTCAAAGCTTCCTGCGATATTCAACATAAGGATGGCAGCACAGGTTAACATAGTGGCGAAATAAAATTTTATTTAATTGTCAAGTCCAACTAATTCCTACTGTTTCATCTATGTTGACTGACAGTGTAATCTAAAGATTGGGTCACCAGAAATGTTGCACTTGGGACACTTTGGGGCCATTTCTGCATATTTATAATGTTGCTTGTCTTGCTCACAAGCACCACCTCACATTAGCAGAGGCAAACTAGCAGATTAGCTTTGCTCCATTTTATGTCATTCTTCTCTCTCTGACCAAAACACTGGCCTCTTATTCCTAATCTGACTGCCTTCCTTCCAGCTTTGAGACACCCAGCAAGGGCCACACTCAGATTCATGTTCCCTGACAATTTAGTGAAGATCTTCAGCCACTGTGGTCCCTTTTGACTGCTAATGCCTGCCAGAAGCACATGGAAGCTTCTTTCCACCACCTGTGCCAAGGGGCAGGAACTGGTGCGTGTTCCCATGCTCTCCCTTGCACGCTGGGGCCACAGGTCTCTTGTGTTGCCTGATTTTTTGTTGATAGACAAAAGAGCGACAGCAGTAGCAGCACATCTCTGGTAAGTCAGGCAGGTAGCAGGGCAAGCACCTGGCAGTCGAGGGAAGGGTGTAATGTAATGCTGAACACACGTGTATGCCACAGCGTTGTAGTCACTTTTCTAGCAAGCAAAAAAGGGCTTGGCCATGGCTCAGATCTCCTGGACCTTGAGGCATTAAACACCATCTCATTCCAAAGATCATCTTTCAGAATTACAGAGTGGTTAGTGATTAACAGTTTCCAGCTACAGTTGTTTCACATTTTAGTGTCTGCAAAAATTCTTGTCAGATCTTCATGTTTACTTTTTGAGGATGTATCTACAGCCTTCAAGGCTGTGTTATTGCTTATGTTTAGATACAACTAGTACAGCAATTGTCACACTCTCCCTTATTAATTTAAAACACAGATGTTTATCTTGCAGCTCTTTCAACTTCACAGCCACAACACAGGACAGCCCGCCCCAAAAAAAAGCCTACTTATTTTTTTCAGAAGTTGCCAAGTCTCATCCAGACAAGACAAAATGAACCTTTACCGTTGCAAGTTTTCCTCTTCCAGATTATTGAAGCCAATGCATGGGTCTCTGAGATGATTTTTTATCATTGGGATGTCCTTATTTTCCAAGGTCTGGTTTAGCAACACAACAGCTGACAACATTTCTACTGCAATAGACAGTTCATCATGTGCCAGGTAGTTCTGTAGGATAATAATGTACTGCAGTCAGGAAGCTAAATAAGCAGTGTAACAAACTTGAGTTACACACTTTAGATACCATCAAGGAGATGGGCTTGATTTAAGAAGCCTGGAAAGTTCCCTAGTCACAGGCATGCCATACTGACACAACAGTAGTGGTGGAACTCGGTGGGTTTCTATGTCCCATCCAGTCTGCCTTTCCTTCTTTTGCCCCACAGTCTCATCTCTTCTGGTCCTACTCATAACAGGGGATTGCTTTTCTACACAATATATAAACCAGAGTTAGTCCTCATTAAGAGCATGCAACAATTAAAAAAAGTCAATTGATTTGTTGCAACACAAGACCTCAGCCAGATTGAAGTGTGGCAAGAAAAAACTCTGCAATTAAATATTGCTTTTCAACCAAAATGATACATGGAATACATAACACCATGGCAAGAGAATTATGTCTGATTTTACACAACAACATGCTATATTTGTGCTCTTTCATGGTCTGACTACACAACATCAACGAGCAGGTTGTAAGCTTTTCACTCTTACCACAGCATTCTGTTGTTGGAGGTTGAACAGCTCAGTCTGATAGACAGCAGCAGCAAATGAGTGAACAACAGGCAGCTGTGCCTCGGGTCTCATCAGCGCAACCAGTGTTTTACTAGGATCACAGTTACGAATGGCTGTATTGATATTGTCAACTGCTATAAGTTCTAAAGAACAGCAGGGAAAAAAGCTTATTAATTTTCATATGCTGTTTGCTCTTCATGCTGTTGCCAATGACAACTAAGTTATTACAAAGAATACAATTTGCTGTCATAAGAGAAAAAACATTTTTGTGAAATGACATGGCTGCTGAATGTTGCAAAAACAGTCTCTGTTCAAACGTATTGAGCAAATAATTGACTGGAGGACTTTAAAATTTCTGGACTTTTAGAAATGAAGTGCTTATTGCACGTCTAACACAAACAAGGAGCTGACCCCACCACAGCACAGAGAAAGATCTAACTCTCATGGGTGTGCTTGCAGCAGGTACTGCTGTGTACGTCAGCTCCAGCACCTCAGTCTTGCTTCACCCCAAATGCTGTCTTCCTTCTGCACCACGTTTCCTCTCTCACCTCCTCCTCTGGCAGGATCTAATTGAGCTGGCTAAGACAGCCAGTACCTGAAGAACCAACAACGTTTTTACTGTCTATTTCAGAAGGCCTGGTGGAAAACAGCCAAATGTATTAGAGGTGTACGATTTTCTGCCAGAAAATCAGTAGCTGAACTGATAGAAAACACATACTATGGTTTCTAGAACTTCCTCTGCATGCCAACACTTGTTTGTTTTTCTGCCAGTGTGGAAGATCAGTCCTTACAGGCACTGCCACCTAGAAATGAATCCCTTTGCTACAGCTCAGATTTTAATTTAAACAGACCACAGTAGAGGGACATGAGGGTATGAATGTAAACCTTTTCAGTACCTGAACAACTTGCCTGTTTTCTGTTTTGCATTTTGCTGCACTGACTTTGTCAGAAGTTTGAAGCCCAGCAGAAAAATGCTGAAAAACACTTCCCCACTTGGGCGGCTGCACAAGCATTACAACATCCCTCAGCTTAGCCACTGACACCATAATTGCACACCTGGAGGAGCCATCTCTGAAGAAACCCAGGTCAGGACACACCCAGGAACACACTGTACAAGGCACCACTCTGGTCTGGCAGAAAGGGAAGCAACCTTGAAGGTTAGAGCACATGTTGCTGACTGAAGAATAGCAATTATGCAAATGCATTTTCCATCAATAAGCCCTACTCCTCTACCTTATCATATGGCTTTTCTGCGTACTGTTACCCAGGGAACATTTTTAATTACCATTAAAAATCCAAATCTGAGACAAGACTACGTGTACAGAAGACACCATCCACAGTTCACGTATATAGGAACACTCAGAGCTTATTATACAACACAAAGTTTTTGAAAACATTTTAGCCAGGCCCACCTAAAAAAAGCCCCTTGCCTCTCATTTCATTTTCTCTGAAGCATAGTCATATGAAGAAGACTCTCTCTATTGGCTATTCCTGAAGTTAGTAACCAGGAAATGCTCTTACAGCTACAGCATGCATGCATGCTTTTTTAAAGAAAAAGAGGA
>WAAE01001454.1:8715-32521 GCA_013400495.1 Nicator chloris
TTTCTTTCTTTCTTTCTTTCTTTCTTTCTTTCCCTCTTTCCTCTATTTCTCTTTTTCCCTCATTTATTCCTTCTTTTTAATTTTTTTCCTTTGTTCATATACATCTGTGTGATGCTTTTTTTATTTCTCAACAGCATGATACTGTTGACTCATGAGCTAAAATATTTTCTGAAGAACTATTAACCAAGCCAGTCATTTCCTGTCCGGTGTTTATGCAGTCAACACTTCCTGAGGACATCTGTGAGCTGTGAACCCTGCTCTATGAACCACCTGCCAGTAAATTATATGTTGTAATGTTCAATACCAATGCCAAAGTACTTTTTGGAACTCTGCATGGATTGTGGCATTTTCTTAACCTCTCCATATTAACATTGAATTGATTTTTAGACAGTGTCATTCTGGATCTAATATTTTGCTTATGTTAACAAATGTTTAACAAAATTTGCAAAGGTATAAGTGAGTCAGTGAGATGAATGTCTTTTCTGCAGATATAAAACACATCCAGAAAAGTAATCATGTTTCAAAATCTTACTTTTCTAATAGTCCTGTTTCCATCCTATAAAAAACCATGGTGATTTTACAGATTCATGTGGACAGCACTAATACAACACTACTGTCCATTCACTAGTAGGTTCTGGTGCACTCTCCTAAAGTGTACAACACAACTCAGTGGGAAAATAGCTCCAGAACCTCCATTAAAACAAGGCTTTGTCAACTCCTGGGGTTTTTTTCTTGCATTTTATTTACCATGTAATCATCTTTGTTCTCTGAGAGAGTTCTAGTCAGTCCAGAATTTGGGACAGTACAATTGCTCAGTGACTCTCTGTATACACAGTGAGACAGAGAAGTGTTTTCTGGCTTGTGATTATGGATGTGGAACTGGATCCACTACCATGTGCCAGCTCCATGACAGTAAAGAGTTCCTTGCTGAAAGAAAATCATAAGCAGGGAGAGGCTGATGGGTCTTCTGAGTATTCCAGGGAGAGTGCTGGCTTGCATACCTTCTCCATAGTCTGAGCATACCTACAGCAAACACTCCAGTCTTTCATTGTTTCAACATACTGCAGATCAGCCATTTTTATACTCCCACTCACTCAAAAGCCAGAGAGCATTTCTCTTTTAATGATTTGTTTTGCTCAAGACTCGGTTTTGCACCCAGAAGTTCTTGTGACAGCAGGGAGAGGCAGAATACAAGATGAACACTGGCAAAATCCTCAATAATTGCAACTGCACAAACACAGAAATACAGCCTAACTTTTTATCAAGATAGATACAATACGGGCTGTAACATGGTACCCGAACTGTGTGAGCACAAGATAACAAATGCTTTGAGAATACAGGCACAGATGAGCCCAGAGTTCTGAACGTGTAGCTGCAAGTCAGACATAGTCAATATCTGATCACTAGAGGAAAGCAGTCTCGAAAGCTGGGCACAGCTGGTTTATAGAGCAATGAAGAGAACAAAAAACATACATACAGGAAATGTAAATCACCCCACATGCTGTCGAAACAAAGGTAATAATATGGAAGTTAAATGATGAGGGAATGGGTGATGAATAAAAAAAGGAAATATAAATACCTCTAGCATTTCCCCTGGTTTAAGTATGCTATGCCTCATCAATGCCACTATTTATCTGCAGCAATTCTTCTGTTCTGCTTGCCAGACAAAGAACGTTGTCTTTTTCACGTGCATGCACTCTATTTTTCTACCTAATTATAAATAGTGTGATCTTTTATACTACAACTTGGTAAAGAAATCAAGAATTTTCAAAAGTTGATGGTGTGTTTTTACTCCAGTTTTTCTACACAACAAGGTGATAGATACCATAGAACTGAACCAGATGGGTGATGCCCTATAGATAGCTAGATCAATAGATATTTCAATAGATGAATACTTCCCCTGTATTTTATATTTTTTTACTGGCATGGAATCCTACTCTCTATAACTGATTAACTTCATTGATTTAATAAAACTAGAGGGATTTATTAAATACTATAGACAAGGAGAGAAGTAAAACTCAGATATTGCAAAGATATAATCAACATATATCAATAAGAAAATATTACTTATTTGTTATTTTGTTATTAAAAGAACCCTGTGCATGTGTTTTTTAAGGCTATAAGGTAATAAAATTTGTTGGAAAATACAAATCACTAAAAAAAAAGTTCATAATACTAAAGACAATTTCAAAGATTAATAACTTCCTAAGAACAAGAAATAGATTTTGTTGCATGGATATTAATTTGATATACATCATTATCACGTCCACAAAATTCAATTGAGAATAATAATAAAACCTGAAACCTGAAATCACCAACTTGATGAAACTTACTCTTTGTGAAATACAGCTCCTGCTATTTATGAAATACTTGTGCAAGATTTTGCTACTGTAAATTTCAATCATTTATGCTGTCAGTGAGAAATCTGGAATGTAACACTTCTCTCAACTGCCCTCTCAGCAACATACTGAAATACAATCAGAGAATCATGCAAATTGAACAAATACTCTTAAAATCATTGAGTTCAACCATTAACATAACACTAGCAAGTCCATCACTAAAATGTGTCTTAAATACATAAGACAATATTTTGATACATTTGGTATTAGTATATTTTTAATATGGGAGGTGCCCATTTGATAATGGCATAGAATTTATAATATAAATAAAATTTGTCTTCTATCATAATTTGTATACACATATATGCACACATATGCCTCTGCAAAAGAGCAGACATATGCAAAATACTGATCAGTAATAATGAGAGACTTTGGTTCCTCACCTCCTTTCTTTTCTACACTAGTGCCTTTCTTAGGAAACCAGATTAAGTGGGAAATGCTAGTATTTCATACCAGCAATCGTCATACAGTCTTGCAGGAGAATTAAGCATAAGTAAAAGAAAAGTATCATTGAAATGTATTTCTCTGTATTGCAGAAGACAACGATACAAACGTTGATGTTTCAAGCAACTGAGTGGTCATGCAATCTGAAAGAGCACTTTAATCTTTGGTACTAGCACAAGGTACTGCCTCCAGTATTCACTGGGATCAACCATGAAGCAACACCAGAACTAAATTGCTCCTACCAAAATCATGGGAAATCTTCTATATGAGAAGCTGCTAACAGATCATTATTTTTTGGACTGTGAAACGCCCAAAAGAAGCCCCCAGTCTTTGAACCAGACCTGATCAGGACGGGGAATGAGCACAACCCATGATTTAGTAAATAGATAATCTGATGTTTCTAACTCATTTTCTTTCTTTGATTATTTTGAGAGGATAGGAACTCCAGCAAACACAGCCTGAGTGGTACCAGAGTTTCTGAAGAATTTGATAATCAAAACACATAAACTACTTCAAAAACTATATTGGTTGCCAAATTACCTTTAAAGCTCTGGCTCAAGTAAGAAGTGATTTTCTCAGTTGAGGAATATTGCTCACTAGAAATATACTGCTTACATGCCAGACCTGTTTCTGGACTATGACCTGTGAAGTGTGACCACTTCCAACAGAGTCCACCCCCCTTCTAAGTCTCTGCATGATTTACCCTGCACTTCATGTTTCTCACACATCTTATTCTCATACGTGTGTCTGAGATAACATATATTTAAAATTATTTATATTTAGATTGCATTATTTCATTCATTTGTGATTTCTATGTGAAGTAAACAAATTACTGAATTAGTAATGTATCAATTTGAGCTGATGAGTTTCACAAAGCCATTCTCTATCTACCAATCTGCTATATACTTTCAATTATTGAGTGTGTTATTGAGGGATCATACAAGAAAATACTGAAACAAGAGCTAATTGAAAATTATTGTTACTTTGCATGTTTTCATTTTTTATAAGATTATTTATAAAAATAGACATGTTCAAATTCACCCAAAGCCTTTTAAATCTTAGCAATATGAGTACATATAGTACTGTAATATGAACTATGAAAAATATGCTGTGTCATTCTGAGGATCCTCAGCTGTTTTCTATTCAGAGAAACATACCTTGACCTTTAACAAGAGCCAAAATAAAACTGATAAAACCCCAGGAGTTCATATTGTTTTGCAACACAAATATTGTATTATTTGAGCCTGCCTATCCCAGTAATTCAATTACACTGCCAGAAAGAAAAGCTTTGCAATCTCCCTATGTTTCAGTCTTTACACTTCACATCGTCCTGACTTTAGCATTGTGACAATGGTAAGAAACTCTCACAATAAAATAAAATTTAATACAGCTTGACTACTAATTGGAAAGAATATTACAGAACAGAATAATTGTGCACTGTAGATAATAAGACAAGGCGCAAGGGATACAAACTGAAAGAGGGGAAATTCAGGCTGGATATTAGGAAGAAATTTTTCACTGTGAGGGTCATAAGACACTGGAACAGGCTGCCCAGGGAGGTTGTGAATGTTCCAACCCTGGAAGTGTTCAAGGCCAGTCTGGACAAGGACTTGAGCAAACTGGTCAAGTGAGAGGTGTCCCTTTCCTTTGCGGGAAATGGGAGCAGATGACTTTTAAGGTTCCTTCCAAACCTTTACCTTTAACCGGTACATGATTTTATAATACAGCTTTTGGCTTAGACACCCAAAGGGGCAGACAAGGCTAAACAATATCTGTAGGGAACTGCCATTTACACGGCTGAAACTAGTTAAAACTGCATGAGCTGACATCCATCAATTCCCAGGTTTTCTGCCTTTGCTGTTAAAATCTGTACAGGTTTGCAGTTATTTTAGTCTATCTGGGGAAAAAAAGGCTATTATTATACCATTTCTATGTGTCCATGTATCACTGGAGAGTTGGAAATTTGAAGATGGCAATTTTCTTTTTCTTCTCACATTTTTCATCTTGCTTCCATTCATCTCTATGAGGATACATATGCTCAATCTAAATTTGCTACCATGTTCTTTTGCTTTTGAATCAATGGTTTATTTTCCCCTTCAAGATGATCAATTTTTTCAAGCACTCTTGTCCCTGAAAAATAATTTGTTCCATGTCAGTTCTGCCTGTTTCCTCAGCTCTTTTTCTACCCTATTGTGCTTCCTTGTTTCTATTCCTTCTCATCTTTTTTTCCTTTTACTTCACTCAGCAGATTGATAGCCCTGGTTAATTAGTGCTATTGGTACACTACTATTATTCACTATTATTCTCCCATAGGGCAGCAGCAACACAGTAAAAGCGTTATCCCACCTTTTATTTTTGTGCTCCTTGTAACATCAGAAGGAATGGCTTCATAATATCTCTGACACTTTTAATCATATTTTGAAGGTTTTGTCTGTTTGAGGAGAAATTCTGTCGGTTTTTCATGAGACAAAAAGTATTTTGTCTGAGTCCTAGGACTCTAAAGACCTAGTTCTGACAGGAGTTTTCTTGCTTTCAGATGATAGATTCCCATTGTACCTAGTGGGACTTGAGACCACAGTCCTTGATGCTCATGTATTCAACTCTCTGTACCAACAGTTCATACTCACACTGCACAGTCAAAAGCAGTCACCCGGTGACTGAAATCCATCAAGTCCAGTCACACAAAGAACAGAAAAGTGCATCAACAGGCATGTCTAACATTGGTGTCCGTGTACATACATGAGTACAATAGGAGACAACAGTAGCAGATTAGAGGTAACTAATCAGTGGTGCTACAATACTGGAAAGATCAAAACTTGTTAATTCTAATCAGATTTCTGATTCCTTGTCTACAAACTTTCAAAGGCCTTATTGTCTATAAGGACACTAAAAAAGTGGACAGTGTATATGCTGCTACACTGTAAAAAGACAGTGTAATGTGATTTCACAAATCAAATTTGTCTATTAAACTGTAAAAAGAATGAATTTCATGTTTCAGAGGATTTCAGCTGCAACTATGATTCCAATTTTAATAGAGATACATATTTACAGTCAGCAGGAGATCTCATATTGCTGTCATGTTATAATATTTTTCCCTTCCATTTTCATTATTTGGCAGCACAGAAGGTTTGAAGACAGTGATACAATATGAGGAAAAAGGAAGCGTTGTTGGCTATTTAAAGACTAGCAACAAGAATTTACATACTATATAGCAATTCTGATGGAGTCATAGAGGAAAAAATGAAGGTTGTAGAAGTAAAAAAGTTGTAAGGAAGCACCAAAAGGAAGCACAGATCTAGAAAGGTATTGATTATTACCACAGTTAAACAGTAAGTTCTTTTCTTCTTAAGGAAAAAGCACAGATTCCTTTTCCAGAATCACAGAGTATTTTATGTTACAGATATGTCTGGAGATCTCCTAGTCTGACCCC
The DNA here is from genome assembly GCA_013400495.1 of Nicator chloris. NCBI lineage: Eukaryota > Metazoa > Chordata > Aves > Passeriformes > Pycnonotidae > Nicator > Nicator chloris. The sequence goes on from WAAE01001454.1 coordinate 14,989, forward strand.
TGCCTCACAGAAGGTCCAATTAGATCTGGTTGCTCAGGCACATGTACAGATCAGTTTTTAATTCAGTGATTGATAAGCCACAACAACTTGTGCAACCTGTTACAGTGTTTGACCATCCTTATGAGAAAAAAATTTCCTTTTGTAGTCAGTCAGAATTTCTTTGCTCCAGTTTTTATGCACTGCCTCTCTCTCTGTCCCTGTGTAGCTTGGAGCAGAGAATCTGGCTTTGTCTTGTCTTCACCCCTCATTGGTTGACTTGTTTTCCTGAGGTTGAATAAACTCAGTTCTCTCATCCTTTCCTTCCAAATAATGAATCTTCAATCATCTGGTTGGCTTTACGTTGGACTTGTTCCAATATGACAATGTATTTCTTGAATGGCAGAGACCACAACTAGACACAATACTCCAGATGGGGTCTCATAAGTGTTGGACATATGGAAAGGTTCACTTCCCTGGAGCTACTGGCAACAGCTTGCCTTCTTTGCTAGAAGGATTCAACACATATATCAGCTCATTTTCCTTGGCACTGCTTTCTATCCCATTTCTACTGTTTATGTGGTAATTTCATCACAGATGCACTTAGAACTTCATAACTTTTCTGTCAAGCAATTTCTCCAGCCTGGTGAAGCCATTCTGAACCTACAGCATAGTGACCACTCCACTCAGCCAAGTTTGGAATCTCATTGAGAGAGCACTCCATCACATCACCCAAGTCATTAATGAAGACACTTTATCACAAAGGTTACAATATTAAAAAAATGTTTTTCCACAGATAAAGAAAAATGGAAAAAGAGAAGAGCTTTCAAAAGAAACAGAAGTTTCTCTGTGTAGCAAATCATTCTGAAGCAAGATCTTTACTTCTCCATTTGTTTATATTGAGTGGTTATTAAAAATGTTCAGTCAGCACTGTTCTCCTGTGATATGAAAGAAAGAATCAGTAGTATTATTGTGTATGGCTGCTTAAATTTAGGTTAATTTTTGCGCTGGGCTTTAACAAAATGTATCTAAACTGCAGAGACAAAAACTGATGAAGTTCCAGGTGATTTTCTTCCTTACGCTTATGACCAGTGAAATACCAGTACTCCTTAGACTGTGACAGTAACATCATCCATCATCTTAATCTCCATATATCACCTTCTAAAGAACATCTTACTGAGGAAATGAAATGATTTTGTGACAGATCATCAACTACTGTTTTTGTTCAGTATTCCCAGGATTTTGTCTTCCTGCTTTCCAGCTGGTTTGTATGAAGATATGAAAGATATCGAAATGTCATTTATGTTAGACATGCGTTAATTTCTCATTTTTCTCTCATAAAAGAATAAAAGCTATTATTTCTATCTAGTTAAATCAAGCAACTTGGTTTCTATGTGAACCAATGATTTCAACACAAAAAAAAAAAGGAAAGAAAAAATGTCCTAGTGCAACATATTCTTGCTAAAAAATGAGTTTACATGTTATATATTTCAGGTTAAATTAAATACTTAAGGAAAAATAATGAAGTATTACCATATAAACATTTCTTCCCTTTGCACCATTTTCCTGCTAATAAGCAGGTACTCTGATCAAGAACTGTAGTTAAAGATTCAGAGGATTACAGGGCACTGAATTTTCCCGATGCATTTTAGGAAAGCACTAGCTTCCAGTGCCCTGGGACAAATGATTAGAAGGTCATATTTCCTAACATTTCTGTATTCTACTGAGCCATGATGAGTGATAGTTCTGTGGGTTTTTTCTAGTGATGCTAAAAAAAAAAAAAATCTTATTTTCTGTGACTTTTTTACAGTGTAGAGCATTTAACCAAGTAATTTCTTGTAATACATCCTTGAGTTCACAGTCTTCTAAAATATTATAAAAATAATAAATTTTAAAAAATTAACAACTTCAGCTTCATGTACCTATATGTGTATATATGCATATGTGCATTGGTAGTGAAAGAATGAAAAAGCAAGAAAGTAAAAATAATTATTATGATTTTTTATTTTTATTTAAGTATGTTTGACCTGAGAATATTTTGCTGCATGCACAAAATCTTAAATACACAACTTAAGTAAATACCCCCAGTTCAGCAAAAGAATGGAAATTATTAGAGTATATTTTTTAAGTCCTTGTGTTACAGAAGCTCTAATTCAGTCCACTAGTCTTCTATAAATCATGTTTTTAAAGGACTAGAACTTCAAGATGTAATATAGCTGATTTAGCAGCAAAAATATATGAATAGGATAGTAAAAGCAATGTCACACAGCTCTACTTCTGTTATGGGAAATATAACCAATGTGGAGAATCTACTTTGCACCTGACTTTTCAGAGTTCTCTTGATTTGTTACAGGTAAACTGTAGTTGCAACTTTTTTATTTTCTCTTTCTATAGATGACAATAAAAGTTGAGAGAGTCAGAAAAAGCATTTTTTTCTCAGAAAATACTTTTTTTCTCCCTAAGAAAATCCACTGAAAAATTATTTGATTTTAATAATACAAATTAAATCCATGTTTGTTAGCCCTGCACTCTGAAGAATATCCAGAAACTGGTGACGTGACCTCCAAGATTACCCATATTGTGGTTCTGATTATAAGCACGAACACCATTTATCTATATCCTCTGTATCTTAATACCAAGATCTCCCAGTGGACACTCTTACACAGAGATTTCAAGGTTGAAAAGAATAGAGTAAATAAATGCACTAATCCATGTGACACATCATGATGTCTTTTCTGTAGCAATCAATGACTTTTGTGAATGTTCTTCAGGTGCAAGTGTTCATGGAAATTTAATTTCCCTCACTTTCTCTAACAGCCTGCCAGCATTTAAAATGCCTATTTATAAGGTATCACTGGCTGTTGTTTTCCACATCTTGTGAGCTGCTTTTGTGGCTAAGCTGGTGTGACACTGAGTAACTCAGACTTCTACCAAATGAAAATAAGCTGAGCCACTAACTAAAAGCAAATAAATAAATAAGTAAATAAATTAATAAAATGGAAGCTCTGAAAAATGAACAGAAGAAAAGAAAGACAAAAATGAAACAAAACCCCAAACTAAAACAAGAGCAAACTTATTTACTGTAAATACATATATATCAGTTTCATAATCACTTATGGCAGGTATAAGTGACTTTTTTATCAGTAATAAATCAAAGACAGAACACTTAGAAGCAATTTCTTGAGTAAAAACTCAATATTAGTGACATTTAGGAGATAATTAACAAAATGCCAAATAGAAAAATGAGTAGTCTTTCACAAAGTTATTATTAAAACATTTCCTTTGGTATAATATTTCTATAAAAAATCCAGGAACTAAACTCTTTGAAAAAGTAAAGAAGTGATACAGCAATATTTAACAGCATATTAATAGGCTGTTTAAAGTTTTTGTACTAATAAATTACCTTTCTACTGCAGTTCCAAGGAAAGGAGTTCCAAGCCAGTGTTAAATGAATACCTGCAGGTGATAACTCACATGGCACCAAGAAAGAGTTCTTTGCCTCTCAGGAAGTGTGATAAGTGTTTATACAGTGCAATACTTGTCTTTTTGCTTGTTCATGCACAAATCTTTGATAATCCTGAGATGAACATGAACAAATGATTGCTTCCTAGACTTTATTAAGACAAGCCTCTTGGCTGTCTGTGTGGTTGCTGGCCAGGGAGAGCACAAGGTCAGCTTGTGTGCTGAGCTGGGGCTGTCCCTGGAGACCAACCCTCCTGGCTGAGCTCCCTGGAGCTGGAGGTCATCTCTGCTGCCCTTAAACACCCCTCCCAGGAGCTGGCATACCTGACAGCATGCAGAGGCTTGCTGGCACCTGGAGCACAGCAAAGGCCGCTGCAGAAGATGCCAGCAATTGGGAACAGCAGGGGAGGAGAGCCCCACTGGCTGAATTTCATGCCCAAGGCATGAACTTGTTGGTCTGAGACTAAAACTTGTAAGATTTCACCTGCATGTAATTAAACTGGTGGAGAGATAAGGATCTATCTCCAGGTGAATACATGGGGAAAATTTTTATTGAAATGGTTTTGAAAATGGAGACAGATTTTGGAAAATGCCCAGTCTCCTATTTCAGAGTGCCTGGGATGATGCAGCTGAAAAATACGGGGCCATGGGAACTCAAGGATGGAGGATTTTGTGATCCTACTCCTAAGAAAAGGGTATGAACAAGCCTAAAACTAACAAGCAAAAAGGACAAGAGAGCTAGTAAAAAACATTTGGGAAAGTGAACTTCAGAACTGATTTGTCTTTTTAGCAGGTCTCATGGAAATATCACGTTTCTCTGCAAGTTTGATCTCAACAAATTCTGGCAGAATAAGGTTGCAGTAAAAGAGGTTCTAATGGTTTTTCTAGTAAGCAAGACAAAGAATTGGGGAATGGAATTTGGGGAGTTCAACAATGACCTGTACTTATTGTGCCATGAAGCTCCATGGTATGCTAGGCAAAATAGTTACCTGAATTTTTCTGAGTTGCTACAGTCTAATGCTGTTTATGAGTGCCTTAAAAACCTGGATATTTGTGGCAGAAATTCTGACAAAAATTCTGTCAATGCTTTTAAGTTACATGTTGTATTTAAAAAAAAAATGTAAAGTGCAAAGCCCCATGCATAACTTGTTTAAATAAGGACAAAACATTACACTTGTTCATTCTAACATCTATTTCAGTTTACCTACTGGAGAGATAATGGAAAAGTAGTGTTATGAAAGTGGATGCATTGATGCCTTTAAAAAACTTCAGCACGCTAGCAAGTGATGAGTGCCCTAAAAAGTACATAAGGAAATTCTTTCTTCAGATCATAGTTCGGATACTGGGCAACAGAAAAATCCCTAGTCTTAAAAACTTAGTATTAATAAAATGCAGCTTTCTATGATGTTAACTGAATGAGAGGCTAAGTGGGAAAATATGTAGGAAAAATTGTGACCATATAAGAGAAGACTATATCAAAGTGTAAGTACATAAAAATTATGCTATCTTTACTGCTATATAAATTGCATTTCATAACTTTTGAAAATATTTAGGGGTTGAACTAGATCTGTAAAGGTCCCTTCCAACCTATACGGTCTATGGTTCTATGGCTGTGATAGCACTGCAATGCTGGTTATGTTGTTTCAGGTGCAGGCTTTCATGTCTTGACAGATATTTGCATTTTTTTGGGAGAACCTGGTAACAGGCATGCTCATCATAACTGAAAGGAAGGTTTAGCTGCTGGTGATACCTACCCATACAGATCTACAGGTCCCGTCTACTAATTTCTCATTTGATATTTTCAGTATTGTTTGCATTTTCACAGATTCATTCTACCTGTTTTGAGTTCTTTATGAAGTAGAGCAAAAGATTTCAAAAAAGTCTATTTTGGGCTAACTAGGACATTAGTGAAAAAACAGATTTCACACACAAAATTGTCAAAGAAGGAGGGGATTTGAAAGTGCTTGAAAGGAAATATGGAGAACCAGTATAGCAGTAACAAATAGGGGATACCAGGCACAGCAACGTCTCAAATTCTACCTTCATTTGATCTTAGATTACTGAATCTTGGGCAACCTACTATGCAGAGCACTGAAATATCTTTGGAGAATAAATATCTTTTTGAACAGAGCATAATAATGAGAATACTTTTTTTGCAAATCATCCAAGAAATAGGAAATTTGAGTTTTTCAAATTAATCATGAACTGCATTTCAGAACGGTAATTACAGTATGTTCTACAGTATTCTAGATATAAATAAAAGAGAACAGGCTATCTGTACAGGTCATGTATATGAAACTCTATTAAAAAATATATAAGAGAACAAAAGGAAGTTCTGGATTCTAGGAACTAACTGTTCAAGCATACACTGGCAACCTGTCTTCAATTCAATTCAATTAATTCAATTCAATTCAGGTCTTGCAATATTTAATATCTTTAACATTTTTGAAAATAGATATATTCAAAGATCACAGAATAATATCTTTATCTCAAAACTATAGCTTCAATACTAAGGGATCAACCTTCTTCAGTGAAAGTATTAGACAAGATCATTGTCTTAGGAATTCTAGTTTTGAATCCTTCTGTGCCCAATCATTTTTATCACTTGTTTCTTCCTGGGAGCACTAAATCAAAGATTGTTGTCCAACACATCCAGATCTTTCATCCAGCTTGACAAAATCAGCCACATCCCCTGTGCTTTGTGTTGAACTTTTGGCCATGGCTTTTGCTAGGAAAGGACAGAAAAGACCTGATAAATTGCCTATACAAGGAATTATGGTTTGTTTGATTAGAAAAGGCTTTGTCAAGGTGGTCGCTTTTCTGACCAGGATTTTCAAAAGTCACAAACAGATAAGATCTAGACAGCTCTTAGCTTAAAGAGGTAGCATCTTAGTCAGTTTTAAGCACTTTGACAATTAGGCAGCAATTCAAATGTGTAAATAAGCATGACTTTTTTTTTTTCTAAATATTGTTACAGTTGTATTCAAAGAAATTTTAGTTAAAAAGTTCTGTTCCCAGAACAGATTACAATGGGGGTTATGTTGATATATCTGTATCTATGTTTATCTATGTCTAAATCTATATCTTTTCTATCTCTAGCTACTGTGGAATCTGTTTCTCTCTATTTCAATTTTTTTGTCTCTGTCTGTTGGTATTTACATGTAAATGAGGAATTCATTCATTGTTAATGATTTTGGACATTCTCCCAAAGTTGAATGAGTAGATATTCAAGGCTAAACAAGTCATCTCACAAATGCTTTACATTTAGAAGAGTGGGAAAAGTACGTGCAGAGTTTGATTTGTTTGATCCTTAAAAAAAGCATCTAAATTGGACTAGATAACTTTTGCTTGACTTTTCCTAACATTATTATTCATCCAAAGCCTTTAAAGAGCTTCTGAAAACAAGTGACACACACACACAGATACACACAGAGGCACACACCTATGTACATATCACTATATGGGCATAGTAGAGTTGATTATGGCCTCTGAGTTACTTTTCTTTCAGGGGGAAAAAACACTTTTACATTTAATTATATAATTATATATGGTCATAAATATGTATATTGATATGAAGTCTATATATGCAGCTGAACTTGTTTTTTGCTTGGCTTTGTTTTGTTTGTGATATAGCGTGTATATATATGCACACAATGCATAAAATAGTTGTCAAAACAATGAAAATAGTCTGAGGTACCTCAGCAGCAACTAATTCCAAATGTGACATTTAAAAGTAAAGTACATAGTAACAGTATTCATTTGGTCTATAGACTGCCAAAATCTTACAGCTACACTATTTCTTCAAGCAATAGCATGCTGTGCTCATTATGTATTGGACAGCATGTAAAGTAAGTTCCTATAGTTATATACATATTGCTTCTACCCAGATTCATGCTGTGGAGCATCAGGGACTTCAGCTTATTTTAGCTAATACAAATTAGGTTAGAATCCCAACAATAGTTGAAGTGCAGTTGTGCCTTTCTTGGGCAAGTAAATATCTGTTTATTTCTAAAAATCAATTCTTAGTGATAGAGGAAATTTCATCAACTGGATAAAATGATTCCTAGATCCTTAATATGAAAAAGGCTGGTGACCACAGCTTCCTCAAAGTAGGCCATAAAATTCTTTTTATTTGCTTAGTCTTAACTCTGTATTGTGTGTATGTGTCAGAATCACAAGGTTCTACATAACTTTGAAAGCACCTTGTCCTCGAAGTAAAAAAGAATAATATTGGCTTCAATTTTCTTCTATTTTATTTCTGCTCTTCCCATCCAGCAAGATAGTCAAATAGACTCTGCTGCGTGAGTAAAACAGATGACAGGGAACACATCACACTCAGTGTCCTTGGGCATATTTTGTTGACTTTAAATAGTGTCTAGCACTTCATGACAGAAAATCATTTCCATTTCAGAACTTTAAAAGCTGAAATAACAGAAGGATAGGTAGGCCTATAGCGGTTCACTAAATACACAGAAAGAAATGTTTCAAAATGTGTCCTTGTCTGAAGTCTTTCATGCAGCATTTCATAAGCTGAGAAACTGAATTACAGTTAATAATAAAATATAACTTCTTTAATTTTAATGGCAAAAAGCCCTCTTGTGTTCCCTCTCCTACTGAACTATACAGTAACATGCTAACTAGGACTGTTCACATTTTATTGGTCTGAGAGACGAAGTACAAGAATCTGCCACAGGATACTGTTCTAAAACTAACAATCCATTAGTGAATGTGAGTCGGCACTCTTGTTATATTAAAGACTTCTGTATAGTCATCTGTTGAGGAAAAGGAAGAATGAAACTTCCATTGCTTTTTTCCTTTTCAATAAAGTTCTTACAATGTGAGTTATTTTGTTCCATCAAAGTTTGGAAGTATAGCCTTTCCCGTGTGACATATGAAATATGCTGTAAATTGTTACAGACCGCTATGCTTGTAGCTGGTTTATGACAATTAAACAATTTTCAGACATTATAAAAATACTTTTTCCTCTTGTTGTCCATTTGCAAATAGAGACTTTAACGCACCTAAATTTAGAAAGTGTCAGCATCCAAGAAAGTCACTTCTGACACCCTACAAAGTCACTGAAGAGAACAGGTTCTTTTAAGGTGTCACCTGATAGATGAGTACATTCAGATGGCATCACATTAATTTAATTTTAGAGTCTTTTCCTGTTCTTATTGACTATAAAGGAACTTCAGATGTCAGTTTCAGACACAGCAGCCTCTGTTTTAGGCTCTGCATCGGTCGGATTAATCCTGTTAAGAATGCTGACGTTCCATCTACAGGGTCAGTCAAAAGGAGCCAGTACAAATGGAAGAAAGAAAAAAAGACACTTGCTGAAAACAGAGCTCATGGCACCTACCTGGTGTTTTCTGCTCTGCCTGCTGATGGAAACTTTGTGCAAAGCATATACAGCTTTAGAGTGTGTGCTCTATCACCAGCTAAGACCTTCACCAATATTCATGTGACTTGATTTCAATGTTCTGAATCCTCACAGACAGAACAGTTTAAAGCTTTGCCCTTTTTGACTAATGAGAAATGAATTCTCAATGTGCTTTCTCTAGATAAAGCTTAACTTATTATAGATTAGAAACATTGTCACATGTGTTTGCATAAAGGGAAAGTCAAATACCAATCAAAAGTCTTTAAATGTCTAAGATATTATTTCCAAAGAAATGTTAAGGAATATTGATCTTTTGGAGAACAATCAATAAATTCCGAGAAAAGTAAGATAATATAATCAAATAAGCAATGAATTATGAAGTACTTTCTGAGCTGCAAAATATCTTTAAAGATGTTTTCCAGACATTTGAACATTTGAATTAAGTATATTTATGAAGTAAAACACCTAACTTTACCTAATTTATTTTGAAGCTGCTGCTGCATATTCTTAAACACAAAATTAACCATATGCTGACATACTCTTTTGAATAGGTGCAATTTATCTATTTGATATGTGGGTAGACTGGAAAAAATACGCATGAAAACATCTAATACATGGCCAAATTTTCTACAGGATCAAAATAAATCTCTATTACAAAGTATCAGGTTTTTATTAAACTATAGCAATAAACATTAAGAGATATTTGGATATTTATAGGTGACCATTGGAGAACAGCTTAAGAAGTTATTTCTCAGTGAAAATGCCATTTCTCTAATTACCATACCTAATCTACTGCAGTGCAAAGTAAAATGAATAAAATATATAATGAAATTATTCTGAGTGCAAAATAGACCATTTTTATTTCCACTTGTAATATGTTAAGAATGAGCTGACATTCTGTTACTTTTCATGGAATGAATAGAGGTTTAAAAGAAAAGGAATCTATACAAACCAGGTATAAATCAGATTGATTTTTTAATACTTGGATAGCATTAGATAACTTTCAATGCATCAGATTCCTTGAAAAACAGTGCTAAATCAATAAAGTCACTTCTGCTAAGAACAGTAAACAGGGAAGCATTTAGCCTATTGTGGATAATACACAATAAAAGTTTATCTCAGCTGATAGGATGATTCCTCTGTACAGAGCATGACGTTACTTTTCCTGTGTTTTGAGCCTCTCATGTAATAATCTGTATATAGTTACAAAGTGACCTCAGCACATCAGCCTCAATCCCTCAATAGTAAATGGTTTCATTCTGGTGTTAAAGAGACTGGCTGTCAAAAAAACCCACTCAAATCTTTATTTCAAATGAAATATAAATATTCAAATGTATGAGAAGAAAATCTAGCAAGAAAAAAAAAACACAAACCAAAATTGTGAAAGATCACATTGTGATTTATTTTCTCAACTTCCACACTTTTAATTTTCTGAATTTCTGTCACAATACATACACAGAATCTTTGCAAAACAGCTCTTTATGTCAGTAGTGGAACCAACAATCCTTTGCTTACTGCAGGTTTTGTTTCTTTATACTCAGGTTCTGTGTGGATCCTCAAAAGACTACTGTAGCTTTTTCTGTCTTTCAGTGTTGCCTGTGGGCATTAGTGTGTCTCTTCTCAGTCTTTAGACACCAGTTTTAGTAAAATTTGCTGTAATATAGGTTTTTTTCCTTTGTTTCTGTGACTTATATTCCTTTGAAAAAAAAGGACTCAAACTAGTCAAAGGTTTAAAAGGATCTGGGCTTTTTAATGTGGTGTGTGGACTTTTTATCTTTGTTTTGATTTTGGTTGTTTCTGAGGGTTTTTTGGGGGGAGGGCAGTTTGTTTTATTTAGTTTTTTTCAACAAAAAGTATATCATGGTGTTATTAAAAATATTTTATTTATCAAGGGTGAGAGGGGGAAGGACAGACACCCAACCCCCTTGAAAACAGAGAAAAAATACTCACTATTATTACTGATGTTCTAAAAGCACCACTACTTTCCTTAAAAGCCCATGTGCTGATAGCATAAATGTGCATTTAGAGATCTCATTTCTAGAATCTGCAGAGACTTCTCACTCACCAGTAATTGTTTTAAATTACATAGATAAACACATAATTTCTTTTCTAAAACCTTTGACAGTATCTTGAGGTTCATATAATAAATCTGATTTTATTTCTGGATGACTCTCTACCAAAGGTGCAAAGATATTTACACTACTGCAGACCTTGGGACCCCGTCCTGTCTGACTTATTCATCTTCAGATCATTCCTGAAGCAGTCCTCAATTGATTTTAATGTATAAACAATACCAAAACATTTTAAATTTGTAATCAGAGTTCTTTAGAAAATCACTCAGAGCTGGACTCTCCAGAGATATGACCTAGATATAGGTCATAACATATGGTAGAATGGGATGAGTTGCTGAAGCTGTGTCTACTGAAGCTGAAAAAATAGGTAAAGAAGTGATGTCTATCTATCTGTCTGAGCCTACTCTTTCCTTCCCAAATAACCATGAAGGAGACGAGGGAATAATCGTACAACAAATGGGATGTTGTATAATCACCTGGATCCCTAACACTGGGGACTTCCTTGAGGGAGGAGGTAGCAGAGTCCCATAAGATCAATGTAACATGCATCAGTTGACAGATTCTTTGGTGCTGTACAGCTGTTCTGCATCAGATCCCCAGCAAAAGCTGAGATCACTTAATTAGTGAGTCCAGGCCCTATGCAAATGTAAACATGAAGTGATGTGATAGAGAAACATATACAGAGAAGTGGTTTGGGGGGGTCTGTGGGCTGCATCTAGACCCCATTCGATAGCAGGAATAATTGTGACCCTCTTAAATCAGGATTGTGGTTGTTTGGGCTCAGCTGCAGAGGTCACACCCCCCTGTAGTCCCACCAAATACCCCCAGGGGTAACTGAGTCAATCTCTGTCCCAGTGATAAGTAGTTATAATTAATCTCTCCCTTTTGCCTGGACTCACTCACCAGCGATGGCACTAAATAAGATAAAACAAATTTATTGTAACAATTTTACAGAGTTTGTTTCTCAGAGCCTGGCCCATAGGTTTTTAGTTGGGCACAGCTGGACTGTTTCTGAAGTGACACTGTTGGCTTATACTACCCTCACACTGACTGACTGATTTGACCAAAGCTGACAAAATGGCCCATTGACAAGCTAATGTATGCACTGAGGGCCACACAGACCAGTCCTTCCGACTGGAATGGCATTCTGGCTTCACATGACCACAACCCGCAGTCAACTGGTGGAAGACAAAATTATTTTGATGAGATTGGAGTTCTATAACACTGTGGTAGTTGATGTGGAGGGATATTCATCCTTCCATCTGGTGGGAGGGCTTGGTCAGGTATCCCAAGGTACATGAGGTTCCCACCTCTAAACGTGCCATGGGAAGAAACATCAGCATGGTGAGGGAGAGGGTGAGAGTAGCAAGGAAGAACAGGACACTTTCCGTTGGCTACCTCCCCTACCCTGGTGAGCAGCACAGACATCAGAGGATACCAGCAGGGAAGGTCCTGGACAAATTCATCGTGTCCATGTTGTGGAAACAAGACATACCGAGTGCTAGGGCAAACTGATCATTTAAAAAGATGCCATGAGAGATTTTGTTTCAATGTGCAAAATGTGGGAAAACAATTAGAAAACATCACAGTGTTGCCTGCCATTTCCTACAATGTAAAGGGGCTGCAGAAATGGCTCCCATTGGAGAATGGACTTGTGAGGTGTACGGGAAAAGCTTTAAAGAAAAATTGGTGTGGGGCAACATAAAAAATTAGTGCAACCTGTTGTATATAAGTAACTCCTTGTTTTGATAAGAGTTTTATCCCCTAATTTTTTTTTTCCCTTACTGAATATCATAAATGGTTGCATTTCAGTAGAACTGATTACACCACTTGGGATATGTGTGAGACAGTTCTGGATTATAAAGAACACTAAAGCAGAAGGCTGTTTTTCACATACAGTTCCTAAAATAACATGATGCTCTTCTCTAATTTAAAGTTGTCATAGTTTAGGAAGTGATTTTTCTCATTGAAAAACACATTACAGACTATATGGTCCGGAAAATAAATATTTCTTTCATAACATCATTAATAAATTAGTAAACAAATCATAACTAATAACTATGATAACTATGAAAACTGAAAAAAAATTAAGTCATTATTAAAAATTTGCTTCAGCATACACTCCATGTTTTCTCCTTATTCCAACTATCTGCCAGTTCTTTCTTTAAGAAATAATTTGTTTAAAGGAACTGATTTAATAATAAAACTAAAATTAAAATCAAGAAAAGTTTGTTTTCGTGTGTTGGTTTTGGGTTAATGAGTAAATTTTCTTCACAGTGGCTTGCACAGGGTAATGTTTTGGATTTAACCCTGAACACAGGGTTGATAATATAGAGACATTTTTGTTATTGCTGAGCAAGGCTTACACAGAGCCAAGGTAATTTCTGCTTTTCATGCAGCCACTGTGGCACGAAAGTTGGGAGTGCATGGGAAGCTGGGAGGAGACACAGCTGTGACAGGTTATCCCAGCTGACCAAAGGGATATTCCAGACCATATGGCATCATGCTCAGCACATAAAGTGTGGAAAAGGGAGGAAGGGGAGGGTATTTGGAGTGATGGCATTTTCTTTTCCAAGTCACCATCACGCATGATGGGGTTCCGCTCTCCTGGGAATGGCTGAACACCTGCCTGCCCATGCGAAGTAGTGGAAGGACTCCTTGTTTTGCGTTGTTTGTGTGTGTGGACTTTGCTTTCCCTGTTAAACTGTCTGTAGCTCTAGCCAAAATTTTCCAGATTTTACTCTTTTAATTCTCTCCCTAATCCCACTGGTTTGGGAGTGAATGAACTGCTCTGTGGGATTTGGCTGTTGGATGGGATTAAACCAGGGCACTTCTTTGCTTGATGCTTAGGCTACATCTTGCAGTAACAGAGAATAGTCTCTGCTGTTATTGTGTGTAAGGGTTTCACATTCCTGGGAAATGAAAACTAAATATTGATATTTTACATCCCATTATTCATAGAGTTGATGTGGGGAAACTATTTTTAAAATATTCATACCATCACATACTGTGTTTTTATTTAATCTTACAGGCACTCAGAACTGCCTCAAATTTCAATTCATAGTTCTGTGTCATATTAAGCTTAAGTAGATTGTAATATTACACTGCTAATGAAGATGTTGAATATGCATTGCACACTTGCATGTGTTTGTTTTCTTTTATTATAGAGAGTGTGAACTAAAATAATTCCTTCCCAAAAATCTTGCCTAGCTGTATATCCTTGGTCTAAAATGTAAGAAGGTTTCGTATCCTGAAGGTCCTGTGGGACAGATATATCAGAAAACACATACGTCTGACTAACTGTAATTTAACAGTCCTAAAAACAGTTAAAATGAAGTTTATTCACAACAATCAAGTTTCTGGCTCTAAAAGGAACATTTTACTCACTAAAAAGTTTAACAAATGGTGGTTTAANCCTGCCTGCCCATGCGAAGTAGTGGAAGGATTCCTTGTTTTGCGTTGTTTGTGTGTGTGGACTTTGCTTTCCCTGTTAAACTGTCTGTATCTCTAGCCAAAATTTTACAGATTTTACTCTTTTAATTCTCTCCCTAATCCCACTGGTTTGGGAGTGAATGAACTGCTCTGTGGGATTTGGCTGTTGGATGGGATTAAACCAGGGCACTTCTTTGCTTGATGCTTAGGCTACATCTTGCAGTAACAGAGAATAGTCTCTGCTGTTATTGTGTGTAAGGGTTTCACATTCCTGGGAAATGAAAACTAAATATTGATATTTTACATCCCATTATTCATAGAGTTGATGTGGGGAAACTATTTTTAAAATATTCATACCATCACATACTGTGTTTTTATTTAATCTTACAGGCACTCAGAACTGCCTCAAATTTCAATTCATAGTTCTGTGTCATATTAAGCTTAAGTAGATTGTAATATTACACTGCTAATGAAGATGTTGAATATGCATTGCACACTTGCATGTGTTTGTTTTCTTTTATTATAGAGAGTGTGAACTAAAATAATTCCTTCCCAAAAATCTTGCCTAGCTGTATATCCTTGGTCTAAAATGTAAGAAGGTTTCGTATCCTGAAGATCCTGTGGGACAGATATATCAGAAAACACATACGTCTGACTAACTGTAATTTAACAGTCCTAAAAACAGTTAAAATGAAGTTTATTCACAACAATCAAGTTTCTGGCTCTAAAAGGAACATTTTACTCACTAAAAAGTTTAACAAATGGTGGTTTAAAGAGTGTGCTGGTAGATTCTTCTGCACCTGAATATAGAGACAGATATGTATTCAAGTTAACAGATGTCAGAATCATTTGTACAGAGGTGTTTTACAAGCATTCCAATGACTCTGCCTAAATTTCCATTTACAATCTTTCTCTTGTGTTGAAGTGGAAATTGAGACATCCAGAGACAAATTTATTCATAGCTATTTTCTTCCAGCAATCGAAAATCCAGACAATACATTCTCAGTTAACAAGTAGCCCAGTTTCTACTGAAGAATCTGGGCTTGATTATCTTTCAAAAATATATCTCAATTAGGGAAATTTTATGTTGCACATGAGTCTCAAAGCTCAGTGGCATAAACCTGTCTTCCACAGGTTCATAAGACACAACTGAGCAATAAAAAATGGACAGAATAATTGTAAGTTTCATAAATAACTTGAATTCAGCTAGAAAAATAAAACAAACTAGCTGTGTGCAAAATGCATTTTTAAAAATGTGACCTCTAATTATTAGTAAGACCAGCAAATCAAAACAGCTGAAAGTTGTAGCTCGTGCAATTAAAACTGGAAGAATCATAAAGTTTCTTCAAATTTATGATGTAGAAGCATATTAAAAGCCTGTTTAGTCCTTGCAGTCAAAGAAAGACAAAGATATTGAATATAAGAGAAAAAGTGAATTGACAAACAGAAAGTCAGGTAAAGCAAAAATAATATTACTTAGCTCAGTAAAGAAATTTGGATTTTGCCATCTGAGAATAAGAGATGTAGTCAGAAGCTTTCTGACTTCTCTAGTTTGAATAGTCTCACAACAAATAATTAATTAATATGTAAAGGCTTAACAAATAGAAAATGAAACGTAATCTTGGTTTATCAATCATAACATATTCTAATGTAAATTACTATGGTTTTCTGGGTTTGTTTTTTTTTTTTTTTTTGGATAGATGAGACCTGCAGTACTTTTTGTATTTGGACCAGAGAAAAACATCTCTTTCAATTTTTTATGGAAAAAAAATTAGTGAAGAATGGATTATACTTTAATTAAAAAGCAAAGGAAAAACAACCTGAAAAGAAGATGACAAGGGATTTTGAAGGATCAGTTATTTCACAATAACAATTTTTAGGACAGATTTATTTAGTATTTTTATCTAAAACAGAAAGGACATGATTTGCCTCAGAGAATTTGGGATGAAATAAAGTTGGAAAATGTTGTCTGCAAAAATGTAATTAACATATACAGGAGGAACAAACCATTGGGATGACAGGAATGTTAAGATGCAATGCAATTGGTAAATATGCAGGATTATATCCTTCAGGTTTAATAAGATAAACTTCTGTGACATCAATCTAGGAACTTATCTAAAGAAAAACAGATGACAGGACTTGAGTCCTGTCTGTTGATTACAGAATTGTTTCCAGCTGCTAACTTGATGTAGCTGTGCAAAAGACAAAAAAATCTTAGTAAAGCAAACCAGAGATCTCCAGTGGAGGCAGGAAGATATCGATCCCACTGTAAATTTATGCCAGCTTAGTCTTCTTGCAGAATGCATATACAACTTTTGTTACTCATGCTCATGAAAAGAGAACTCAGAATGGAGCAAACACAGGAAGGCCAAGGAAGGCATTCAGAAGCTTGACAGAAGGCTAAAGAATGTGACTTTTTCAATTCAGCTAAGGATGCTAAGAAGTTACCTGACCACTTAGTAAATGTAGTAGCTTACTGTTACCTATTACATGTTGTACAGGGCTGAGAAATGCTACGTAACGTATACCTTAACAGATTATTGAGGGGGAAAATAACCCAAAAGCCAACATGTGATTCAACTGCCTTAAAGTGGATTTGGAGAAAAGTATTTATTTCTAGTTAGATCTATTTACTGCTTAGCTACTACCTATTTACATCTAGTTCAAAAGATCATAGAGACAGTGGCTAAGAAGTTAAGACTGAAACTCTTGATCTGGATTCCTGGGCTGCGTAAATACAGTTTGGAGCTCCAAATCTGCAGACACCTCTGTGTAAAATAGATTGTAACATGTTATAAAAAAATAAAAATTTGGCTTGTCACATTCAGATTGTCATAATTGAACAGTTATGTGACATTTTTAATAATTTTTCCATAATTTGGCCAAAACTTAGCTCTGTTATTCTAGCCACATTACCACAGTGAAAGAAGCAAGAGTGACATTTCTGGTGTCCAGTTTAATTTGGACTTCTGTAATTCAAGGTCTCTAAATATTAATTAATGAAAATGGCAGGCCTTGCAGAAAAGTACAGCAGCTCTGAAAGTTCTTAATGATCAGTCAGATAGTCAGTAACAGCTTGTTGGAACTGAGAAGAGCCACAAAACTTGTCCCTTATGAGACAGAATTCAGTATGTTAATGAAAGGAATAGTGAGAAGAAGTGGCCAGAATAACAGGGCACAATTGCACCCACATTTTTCCCATTCTTTTATT
>WAAE01001457.1:0-20733 GCA_013400495.1 Nicator chloris
AAAAAGCTTAATTAGCTGGCACAATTATAGCCATCATTAATAACTTATTCCAAACAGTCACCAGAAAGATTGCTGATGGTTCATTAGGTATCTTTTTTCTCAGTCAGTCCAGGTGCTTCTATTAGGAGAAGGGATCTCAAAGAACAATCTTCCCGGTGGCCCTCCTCCTGAAGCTCAGTAATTTCCTGAAGTTTCAGAGCACAGATTTTCTCTGCAGGTAATTGCAGACAGAATGGTACAAGCCTCTGTGTCATTGTCTACTGAGTGCAGCCACTCAAATCCGTTTGACTGTCCAGAGTGACAATTCCCCCAAATCTCTTTTCCCCAAGCCTAAGTGATGTGAAAGAAAGATGGAGTGAGAGGGCTGCTCTACCTCTCTGAGCTGGCTAATACATCTCCTTGTGACACAGGTCACCAAACAGGCATTTTCTCAGAAATTCCTGTCCTACGCACAGGATAAGGCTTTCATGCAAACATTCCTGGTGTAGCAGCCTACATTTAACAGCAGCAATTTAAAAATCCCACTTATATAGAGAAATAGCAGCTTGTTTTGTTCAAAATAATTTTTTCTCTTTCAATATGTTTATTCTGTGGTTTTTGTGACTGTTATTATTGGGGTTTTTTTCTCATTTCTGAGGACACCAAAACCAGTAGAGAGATTTGAATTCTCAATAAGAAAATGTGCATGGAAGTCACAAAAATTGTCATTAAATACATATATTAGAAATAATATCTGAAATTATTGCTGTTTCTTTTAAAATAAATCTATTTCATTTTCTGTGTCCCCAGTGTCCTAATTCTATAGGCAAACAACATTTTGTTCTTTATCTCCTAGCATAACGTTGAAAACTGTTGAATGTGGCATTTTTTTAGAAAATACCAGCTAATGTTTTTGTGCCTGTTATAATTTTTTTATAATGGCTAATGTAATTTTTTTTCTTTTCAAAAGAAATTCATAGGAGGGTACTTTTCATTAAAAGTAGATAAATCCAGCATAGAGAAGCTGTTCTCCTGAAGCCTGTTACCAAAAGAGACAGAAACTTTTGCAAAAATGCCATAATTGGGAATTTGCTTTCTAGCTCAATTATTATTCTAAATTGGTGGGAAGGAATTCTGATTAGTTATGAATTTCTCTTTTAAATTCTTATTGTTTGTAAATAAAATCAGATTAATTGGATGTACATGGGCTTTTGAGAAGGTCTTAAAAAAGGGTCCTTCCCTTCCTACTGCTTCTTTAACCAAATTGCTTTCATTATTCTTAATTCCCATTAGATAAAGTGAGAATTATTGGTCTTCCTCTAAGTATTGGTATTACTCTGTATTAAAAATTCAGAAACATATAATTTTGTTAATATGCATTCAAGACAAGGAATAGAAAGATACTTTGTATGCAAATGCTTTTCCACTCTATTATTTTAATTCTGCTTCCCAGTCTTTAATAATTGATACTAGTTCTAGTGTTTCTCTTCCAAAGCTCTGTAAATTTTTCCAAGCTACCTACTCTATAAATAGCTTATTTCCTGTACTCTGATTTGCCAAGTCATTGCTTCCTATTTTAACTAATTTCTAAAATCCACTTCTCATCTATTTTACTTCATTTAAATAAATCAACAATATCTGTTATTTTATCAGCTTCTGCATTGGGTCACAAAATGGAAAACCTTGATACACTCTGTTACTGATTTGTACTTGGACTGTTAAGTGCTTATGGGCTTTCCTAATTATAAAACTTTGACACAGGAATTCAGGTATTCCTTGCTCTACCCTAACCATAGTTGATGACTGACTGGTAGTACAGAACACCAAAGCAAATGGCTTCTAATAGTCTATTAATCTGTTTGAATGTGGATTCTGTTCAACAGAATTCAGGATTTTTTCCATTGAGTTAAAATCACACCATGTTCTGTGTAAAACAAGACCTACAAAGAACGGTTTTCTATATTCAGATATTCCTTGAAGTTAAGTTCCACAAGCTGAAAGGACTTAAAATTGAACAGCTTACTGCTACTCATATCTTTCTTCCATAGGTTTTCACCACTTAGCTGTTAGGCACTGAGGAACCTTCTCAGAAGTAATGTACTTTTTACTGCATGAAAATCTAAGGAAGATAATAAGAAATTGAATACTTCTGCTGAAATTACCTTAGACCAGAAAAATTGTGAGCTTTATTCAAACATAATTGGAAAAGTTGCTTGCCAAGGGCTGTAAGATTATTCTTTCTAATTTGTTATTTTTAGGAAATTGCAATGGATTTCATCATGTCTTAATTAGTTTATTATTTAAAAAGTAATAAAATATATGGAGTCATTCCAGATTTTTCTCAGTATGACATAAATACTTTTTTCTGAGAATTTATATAACCATTTATATTTATCCATATATGGATATGGTTATATCTCTATCTGATCACCTGATTTTAATTTGAACAACAAATACCTTTAATTTTGCAGATATCATTTTAGCCAGTAAGGCTCCTGTCTGTAAGCACTGACATTAGGCAGCTGTGCTGTATGGGTTGGTGCATGCATATGTAAGAATCCTTAAGGAATGTTGTTGTTTCTCACCTCTATCATTTTTGCCTTATTTACATTGTCTGGGACTTATTGGGAAGTTATTTCCATATTTCACACCTTAAAGAGTTCACTGTGGCAATTAGTCTTAAGTGATATGTTGTAAGAATCCCAAAGAAATAATCTGAGATTATTTCTTTAAAACAAAGGTTCTTTGCGTTCCACTGGGAAAGAAATGATTTGAAGAAGTCTTGAGAAGCTAAAAAGGAATTTCAGTTTATTCCTGGCAACAGTTTCCAGATTCCCAAGATGGCCAATATCCATGTGTGGATGGGATATTGGAAGACAAGAGAGCAGCTAGAGGACGATTGCCAAACTACAGTAATAAAAATGTCCAAGGCATTTTATTTAATTGCAGTCAAGATTGGAAGTAGTTTGGAAAAGAAAAAAAAACCAAAAACACAACAAACCAACAAACCCCTACATATTAGAGCCTTCTGTAAAAATATAGCAAGTGGATTTGTGTGCTTTTAGGCCTGACAAAAACCAGTATCCAGTAGGGCACTTTTTTCTAGTACGGCAAGAGTGTGGTTTGTCAGGATCTCTGGGGAGTCTCTGAGCTGAACAGATTTGCCCTGGCAGTACTCCCAAATCAATAACTCTTGCTCTAAAGGGACTTTGCAAATATTTTTTTTTTATTTGTGAGAGGACCTTTGAGGCAGGTGGTTTCTCTACTGGAAGTTTGCCTCCTCTTGTTTCCTGTATGGTAGCATTGCAGCACTCAGTGGTCTTCCTCCTTACTCTTTCTCCCACATTTGTTAACTCATAAATTGATGTTCTTTGGTCTCTCCTTTTACCACTAATTGATACATGTTGTCATACATGGTTTACACTGGTTTAGCTGAAAATTTTGAACACTAATTAGAAAAGTATTTAGGAATAGGGAATGAAAAAGATTTTACATATAGCACATAAGTCACAGCTGACTTATACCAGGTTCTGTCATGTTCAAAAGTCAGATATCTTTCTGTTTGACACCAAGTAAGCAGAAGAAAAATGAGATACAGCATCCTCTTCAACAAGCTGAATCATAAAATATTCTGAGTTGGAAGGGACCCTCAAGGATCATCAAAGTACAACTTGCTTTGAAATAACTGACTCAAAGCACAAGAATTGGTCCATGAGAGCTGTGGTCCCAGCACTTGTTCCTCCTGCACAGTTGAAAGTTCTGTCAGTCTCAATGTAAGAATTTGCTTCATGCAGCTCATGACAGAGCACTGCAAAGCCTCTTTGCCTGAAGTTAAAATCAGCACTTCTTCCTGTTCAGTAGCTTCCTGTTCAGCCACAAGTCTTTCTTTTGTTCTTTCTAGTAGTATATTTAAGCTTTTGGAAAATATTGTAATGTATAATCATCCTGTATGAGATTATTGCCTGAGGATCAAAGTCAGCTTGCATTTACTACAGTAAGTCTCATGGGAATATAAATTAATGTTCTTGTCCTCCCACACATGGTAGAACCTAAGTGATGAGTAGATAGATGAGGAGTCATTGATAAAAGCAGAAATCTAATACAAGTAAAATACAAAACAATGCATGCCTTAAGTGCCCTTATTCATGTCATTCACTGTTCTTTTCTCTGAAAATTTGATTAGTTGTAGCTCAGTGCACAAATAGAAGATTTTAAAGGGATGGCGAAAAGAAGAGCATGGTCCAGTTTTCATTTCCTTGTGCATGCACAGATATGAATAGAAAGTCTGAAAGTCTTAGCTAGAAATTCACAGAATTGGGTGATGAAAAGCTGAGATCACTAGGAGAGCAAAGACATCAACCTTATATTAAGGTAAGTAGTCTATGGGAATTATATATATTTGAAGTGTGGAGAGTTCCCTCAAGATGAGAAAGAAGGACTACTGCTGGAGGAACAGTATGGAGAGACCAGTTTAGCAGAGATGTCTATCCACATTACAGAACAGCAAGCACCAGCTCCTTGTCAGAATGATAGGTTTATGTCAAGGCAGGAATTTTATCTTAGTAGCAGATTTTGAACAGAGTGCAGGAGGTACTGGAAAACTAGGAATGCAATCAGTACACAACAAGTGAGAACTAATTTATGACGTTTATATGGAGGAATTGAAGCTGCAGGCAAAAGAGAAGAGATTGAGCACTACCAACTTAAAAACATTTCAACCACAGGAAACTGCATGTTTTAATAGTTACAAAGTCAGGAGGAAGTAATCAAACCCCACTTGTTGCAGCACTTTATTTCTTTTATCTTGTGTCCTGAATTGCCACAGGGGAGACTGGCTATCAGCATTAGCACGCTGCAGTCAGTGTTTGTGTGTGTGCCTCTGCATGCAATAGTTGGTTCATAGAGAAGAGGTGTCCAAAATCTAAAAGTTTAACACTAGGAAGTGATGTTTCTTTTACCTTTCATTGTTAGTCTTTCTTTATATCCTTTGCAACGGTTGGCAAAGCATTTAGGATGGAAAGTTTAGGTTGAAACTTTTTTCCTAGTTTTTTTGCAAAGGTTTCAAAGCTCCTTTTTAAGCTAGATTTCGCATCTCCTTGTTCAAGGAACAAATTTTATTAGGATTTTTGGCTGGTGAAATCCAAAGGCCTTTTCTCCAATTTCCCTCATAATGCTCTGTGAATTAACCAGCCTTGAAAACATTGTAATTCATAGAAAAACTAACTAAATAGATTTTAAATTTTTTTTTGTATATTTATTTCACATGTTAGATAAATCTCAGTTATGACAGTGTAATATCATCATTTTTCAGGCTGTTGTTAGTTAATCATTTCATGGTTTTGCTATACATGGTATCCCTCAGCTGAAATAGAATAGATGCCTTTCAAAACTTTCTGAATAAAGAGGACAATAAATGCAATTCCTAATCTCAGAAAGTATCTTGGAATACCTCAGCTTCTTTCTTTAGCAAGAATTAGCAGGAAAACATTTTTTGTCTTCTTTCAATAACACTGCACCTTCTCTCCAGCTCTGTGATGCAGAAAACAAAATCACCCCAGTGTTATGTGAACTTGACAGCAAGGTAGGCTCACACCTGCCCAGGTTAAGTATTTGTTCTCAATCCCACCCAAATACATCACTACTCCAGGCATTTAGAAAGAATTAGTTTCAGAGATGTGCTCTCAGCTGCATTAGGAAATAAAACCAGTTTTGCAAAGGAAAGGGGTGTTCTTAAGCAGTCAGATGCTGTCATGGGAAACAGCGTAAAGAAAAACACCTACAGCTTAGGGACCCTCAGCCAGAGATTCAGTTGAGTCTGCCATTGAATCACAGACTTATTTTTCTGAAGAGGAGGAAATTATGTTTTTTTTTTTTAAACTTATTTAAACCTTGTCTTAAAGTAGTGCAAATGCATTGTAGTGTATAATATATTAGCAAATACGTGACCCCTGATTATGAAACTTTAAACTGCACTTGGAATTGTTGGCAGTTAAGTTCCTACCACTTAAGAGATTTTGTTGCTTCAAAGAGACTTCTTTAATTAATACTTTTAGAACTCTAGTGAAAAAATTACCATATATGATCACTGCTATCCAAACCATCAATTCTTCAGCCTGAGTTTAATTATATCTCCGAATGCAACTGTAGTCAAGATGGATGAGAAGATTGAGTAGAAATTCTGCATTTTGTAGCAAATTACACAATGGTCCTTATGGGATGGGATTGACAAGAATATATTTGTCACTTCTAGCCAGTCTGATTGCAAATCTGTCTTACTAAAATCCATCATGCTCACATGCCAGGTGTTTTTTAATTACAGATTCAAAGAACCCAAACTTTGGTGTTATTAGCACCATTAGCACCATGCTCTAACCAACTTAGACTGTCATCTGTTGTGTGCCTAGAAGTGCTTTTCAAGATGAAGCTGCACACACAGTTGTAAAAACTGCAAAAGTAGCTGCATCATTCTTAAGGAAACCAGAACAATTTTGAAA
Source organism: Nicator chloris (assembly GCA_013400495.1). Lineage (NCBI taxonomy): Eukaryota > Metazoa > Chordata > Aves > Passeriformes > Pycnonotidae > Nicator > Nicator chloris. Next base: position 6,474 of record WAAE01001457.1, read on the forward strand.
TAAAACACTGCTCTTACGTTTTTGTTAGTTGGGTCTATTGCATCTAACTACATCAGATAACTTATAGTAACTCAGCTCTGTACAAAGGAAATGTAAATGTATACATAATGTTATGCTTGGTTTTAAGGCTAGTTCATGAAAAGCAAGGAATGATACCCATTTCTTCTATTTCTTCTTTATAGTATTTTTAATGAAGCATTTAATGAATTGGTACAATTTTTGGTTTAATTTTTTTTTTGCAAAAGCGAAAAGTAAAATCTTCATTACTTTTTTTCTGCCCCTCTTCTCTCTTAGACAAAAAGGTAATTTTTTGAAAGCAGGACACAGATTATCAGTGGAAAGTGGAGCACTTTCCCTTAAGACTGGCAGCTTAGCAATTGAAAACACTTCATATACCAGAAAGGTGTGCTGTCTTCTGTGCAAAGATAGTGTGATGTCACCATCAGCCCCAATCAAAATGAGCTTTACCCAAACCACAAAAATGTGCAGAAAAATGTTAGCAATTTAAATATGGAATATAAAATTTAAGCTCCAGACAAATCCTACAGAATTCTGTGGAAAATTTGCTGTTGACTTCGACAGCAGGCTTGAAAATGACCTGTTCCTGGCTGACCTAGGTCATAGCTGACTCACTGACTAGTTCAGCAGAACTGAAAAGCATATCCTGGTTTAATTTCACCATTTTGTGGCAGTTCTCTCTAAATTTCTGTAAAACATTTTAAAAGCACATTATAATGACTGTCTGGAGTACTGCAGGTTAATTATTTCCACTTAGCTTAATTAGATAATAGTGTGAACACTACGAAGGTATACTCCTCAAATTATTCATTAAAAGTATCTCTTTCTGGTCTTTAACTTTCCTAATGAGTAGGAAGAGACTTCTCTCCACAAAATGCTGGTGTGCTTGGTAAGGGATGTTATGACAGGCTCCACACACCCGATGTGGAGGAGACACAGACACTTCTCCCCGCTGCAGGTGGTACCAGACTGTCGCAGCGACACATTAGATTGACCACACGGACTCTAACCTGAGTTCGACCAAGAGGACTAACTTTATTACATCGCTGACTCCATTATATAGTATAGCAAACAGACCAATGTGATTGGCAAGCAAGGTCAACACCTCTCCAATCCCATTGGTCAGGATAGGTGTCAATCAAGAGAACTCCACCCCCATGAAAGAATGTAAACAATCCACAGTTTACAGAAAATGTGCCTGAGAAAAGAATTTCCCAAAGGTAAAGATCAGAAAGCTGAAAAGCATGGCAACACCAGACACGTGCGCCGTGACCCGGGGTCCCGCTGCAGCCACGGAGCCTCTTGCTCACACTGGAGCCTGCTGCAGGTGTTTTCCAGGACATGCACCCAGCAGACTGGCTGGGACTCCCACCCACTCCAGTAGTGGCACAGAGACCCCACTGGCTCCAGCCAGGGAGTGACACCACAGACCAGGGACACCTACGCCCCTGCTCTGAGTCCAGCTGCCGTCCCTTTGGCACATGTGTCTGAGTCCAGCATTGTACATGTTCACACATGGCGTTGGCACAGTTTAGATAAGAAGCTGAATTTAGAGCTAATGAATATTTGAAAGGTCTCTTTTTCATTAAAATGTCATTACTTTTTCATTCAAATTATTAACCCCTCTTAAATATTTTTGGTTTTTTCCCTGTTTCACCTTTCTCTACAGAACTCTTTCATTCCAGCTCATGTCATATTACCCATTTGATTTCTGTCACCCACTTTTGGTAGACTAATTTTTTTTTGTTGTTTTCAGTTGCTTTCTCTAGTCTTTTTACAATGGTTTTTTTCCTTTTTTGCTTTCATATTTCACAGCACAGGCACTGTGTGCCATTGGTTTTTAGCCTCCAGGTTAGAACTGATCCTTCATTTCAATTGAAGCATCAATTTGTTTTCCTCCACTGCAAAACTCAATGAATCTCCACTAAATCAGATAAACTCAATCTAGTAGTTAGTAGAAACTCAGTCTCTTTAACAGGTTTTCTTTACGGGTCTGTGCCGCTGTTTGTGACCTGCTAAATGCTTGGAGGGCCTTTCATTGCCCCCACTGTGCCATCTCAGGTGCCAGCCCTTCAGGCTCTTCACTGACCAGGGACACCACCTTAGTGGTGTCCAGAAGTGTCTTCCCAGTGCTAGGGCCCATTTCACTGTTACTCAAGTTTCCACCTTCTTCACTCTTTGTATCCATAAGCCATCAGCAAGATCTCCACTTTCTCAGCATCACTTACTAGTTCTGTGGCACTAAATTGCTTGTGAAGAGACATAGCCAGAGAGTGATCTCTCATCTATCGTAAAAAGCTCTTCCTAATCTGTCTTCTTTCAAGATCCTCACAAGATAAGTAACTTTCTGTTGATATAAGTTGTTCTGTGATCATTTGTATGCATTGCAGATAGTTACAAAACTTCTAATAAATGACAAAAAGGGGGAAGAGGAAGGAAACTGCATGGTTAAGCATTGCAGTAAATCTGATTCGTTGTGCATTTTTTCATATGCCCACATGGTCCACTTCAAGTGAGATTTTTCTAAAGAAAACAAGTGATCTGGTATAAATGTGTTTCCTGTCATCGGGGACAAGCTTAGTTTTACATACACGTAGAGAGTGTGTGTGCAAATGTGTTAAGTGGCTTAAAAATTAAGTCATCTTGACAGTCTAGTACACTTTCAAGTATTGCACTGCAGAAACTCTGCAATTTTCAGTGTTTATACACCTAGAGATGTTTATAACAGTTTTAGATAATGTTTACAATTAACATTTGTATAGAAACTGTTCATAACATAAGCAGTTTTTCAGATTGAAAAGCTGCATGTATATCATGGAAAGGCATGGTCTGTCTGATTGATAAAGCTGTAGTTGGGAAATTTAAGGAAGACTGTCAGGAGAAAAGTATGGCCATGTCTCTGCTTTATCACTTTTATACTTTGATGCTTATCTACTCTATTTCTTCTCTCCAGTTATACTACTTAATCCTCTCTTCTTTCATCCTTTTTCCTTTGACAATCTCACAAATGCCAAACTCTAGTTACTGGTTTTGATAAGATCACTGGTTCTTTGCCCTTCATTTTCAGTCAAATCCTGCTGCTTCCAGACTATCCAGTTGGCTCTGATCTCTAATTTATTGGTAGAGAAGTGTAACTATCCATTCCTAATCTGCATCTGCCATTGGGAGACTGATTTATAGCAGTATGTACAAGAGAATTTAAAGTGAAGGAGAGCAATCTGGCTTTTAAATTAGAGTTCCACGGTAATCCCTAAAATGCTGCCATCCATTTTTTTTAACTCAGTACCTTCATGGGTGATCTGATGTGGTCTACAGAGTTTTAGTAATCACTGAAATTGGTAGGTATATATTGCAGTGAAAAAAAAGAAGCTAGGGTTGGTAGAGAAAGAAACAATAAAACCCATGTTTACAGGCAAATGAGATTGTCAAGCATGTTTTCCTGGCTTGACAAAAAATGCTGATGAGCTGCCAAGTAGCCTACTGACAACTCACACAGTTCCTCGGCAGGTGCTTGGAGAGAACTGAGGCTGAGACTTATAAATATTTATGTTGTACATAATTTCATTCTATTCCCAAGCTTACTACACAGAAGGCACATGTACCCTGATTTGTCTCTCTTCCAGAAGTCCTGGACTGTGAATATGAAATCTACACTTCATTTTGTCTCCCTTGCCTCTCCATCTGCGATGAACCATTAACAGTTTAGTGGAGCTGCCAGCCCTTAAGGCCCTGAGAGAAGTTCCATCATACAGCTGAAATTGAGCGTAAATCATCATGTCAAGAAACCACTTAATGCATTTCCCGTTCAGTTTTCAGAGTCTTTGTCACTTTTGTCTCAAAATTTTGCATTTATAAAAAATGGTCTCTCCAACCTAGATTTGAGGTCTTACGCTAAATCTCTTCCCAAAATATCACATCCAGAACTAATATAAGAGAGGATATTTTCCCATTTTTCATGGGAAGACATAAAATTCTGTAGGTGAACAAAATCCAAATTCCAGCACTACTGGGAGCTTAGCTGTACTGTTAAGGCATTGGAGGTGGCCAGTGGATTGCAACTGCTGCTGACCAAAAAGCAGAGTTAGACTTAAACAGTTGGAGCTAACCTGCTGACATTGCCAAATATAGGAGGGAGACTTTGAGAAGGAAAGAAATTAACAGAAATAAAAAAGCATGAAGAGAAAAAAGAGTGGGGAATAAAAGGGGTAGTTTATATGTGACTTTTGTCCTTCATTAAAGTGGAGGAAATTGTTGGAAGAATTATTTCTAGTTTTTGAACCAGAAACATCCTCCTAAACAGCATGATTACCAGCCCAAAAAGTTTTTAGGGACTCGTATTACTATACCTTCTGTGTATATTTGTCACCTAAATCCCATTACAAAAAGGCAGCAATGAGCATGGTGGGTACTTCTTTGAACAGAGAGCATTTGATGAAAGCAGGAAAGGTGAGCGTGACTTTGGGGACAAGGGCAGCAACAACAAGGTGTATCTTGTGCACTTAGTGGGTGTTTAAGATAGACATTCTGATTTATCTGCTACTCTGGCAAAGAGCAGCCTACCTGCCTTTGCTTTCATGCTGACTACAAAGAATTTTCAAAGACACCAATCACACTTAGAAAGGGAGATATTTTGCCTCTGAAAGCTGCTTTCTAGATGGTCTTTCCTGGGGTAGTCTGACCTCTCTGTAACAACAAGGCAATATGTAATATGTACTGTCTTTCTAAAGCTGGGATCATATGTCTGGAAAAAGTAAATATATCAAGTTAAGATAGTCTAGGCGTAAATGTATATGATTTAAATATAGTCGTTTATTAATCACTTATAACTTTTAGCTTATAATTTTTTTTTTTAATTTTTTATAACCAGCAGTATCAACACTGTGATTCTTTTGGTAAAGTACAGTTTTTAAATTGTAGCAGTTTGGAAAACAATTGTGCTGGCCATATGTACATGTTTTCCTCTTGATATTAAACCTTCATTAATAAGTCACAGCTCTCTAGTTTAGGTATCTCTGCGCAGGAGGTTTAGGCCATTGGTGAATTTTACAGTTGCAATTACAGATATAAATCATGCTAAATAGCAGGCACTCCCAGAGGATGTCGTGTGCCCCGTGTCTGTGCACAGGTAGCAGTACAGGGGTACCAAGATGTGAGAAGCTGTGAGCCGTGCTCCAGTTACAGAACTGATTGTGAAACGTAAGTGCTTCCAGGGACAATTGCCCACAATTCCACGTCGTGTCATACAGAGATGAGTTCTAGGGCACTCCCACAGTGAATTCTGGGGAAAAATGTGTCTCTCAGTTTAATTTTCATTGCAGGGAAACAGATAATTAAATCCTCGAGCAAGCAGCACCAGTGAACTAACCTTAATTTGAAGAACCTTCACATGTAGTGCAGAGGAGTTTGTGCCTTACTAGGTTAGGGATAGAAACTATGACCTTTCTAGTCAACATATTATTTTAAAAAACCCCAGAAAACAAAAAACAAACAACAAAAGGAGTCTGGAAAATGTAGCTTCTCCTGAATATCTGTTTTCAGGCTAAGAGTTACTATTATTTCATTCTAGAAGTTTGAAGGAAATAGCATCAGTCCATTGTTATCAGTGTGTTGATGCTTCATAGCTCTTCTTTTCATGACCAGCCACTTTAAAGACTAGTAATAAGAGTTTCCTACTGTGTAAATAATTGTAATCTATTAGATTAATTAGCTTCTTAATGGTCACATTAGAGGTTAAGGTTTTTCCTTAACCTCTTTCAATCCGGGCAAATAGGTACAGAATTCACAGAAATTATTACAGTATTTCATCTTCATTATCACTTTTAGTGTTTTGACACAACATAGGCCCATTGAGCAGCATGTTTTCTCTGTATTAAGTTGGGTTTTTTTATCTCATGAAAAATCACACTGAAAATTGCAGTACTGATGAGGAGATCATAACAGCAGTAGCTTCAGAATAAACTAACTGCAGCCACTGGGAATGAAAATCTTCGGTGCTGCTTTCTCATACTGTGAGAAGATAAACCAATCCCCTCACCTCTGCCCTGACCATAGCGTCAGAATTTTAAATTAGCTGCCAGAAGTGAGTACAGAGCTACACTGTTCTCCTCAGTTACTTACTCCTCTGATACTGCTTTCTCCCATATATATTATTTTGATTTTGCCCTTAATCATATTACTAAAGAGCCCATATGGTTTGCATGGAATTCAATGAGCTTTTGTGTGAGCTTAAAAGTAGCAAAATTGTCTATTTACTCAAGGCTTTTAGTTTCAAAACCTTTAGAAATAATACATCCCTTTAGGTTTCTTAAAGCATTGTATACATCATCACTAATTACATTGGTGTGGACCTATGCAATTATGTAAGTAATACATGTATAGTAAACTTTTGAAAATCTTTAATCAAACAAATAAGATAGCTGTAGATATTTCTGCATCATGTCTATGCCAGAAGAAATCCTAATAAAGAAAAAAATCTTACAGATAAAAAAATTTCTTTCATGCTCAGATAGGTACAGTGCAGACATAGTGTGATACTTCAAACATTACCAGCTGACACAGCAAGCTACCCATTTAAAGGCTCAGGTTTGGTGCTCAAACTAAAAATGGGAAGTTTGAGATCCCATCAGATACCAGATTGCATTTTATTTTATGCGTTTATCTACACTATGTTTCTGAGCTGAGCTGATGGTTAGCTGCTACAGGCTAATAGTGTATTCATTCTTATTATTTGTATTAAAAGGTTTAGACATTTCCTGAGATAGTCATTTAGGTCCATCTGACCTTGTGCTGAAATTGGATTTTTTTGTGTATTCACCAGAGCTGCTGCTCTCTCAGAGGCAGAATTTGTCTGCTGAAAGTTGATTTTTTTAGGCTGTGGCTGAGTCATCCCTGGTTTTCCTCATTTCTTTTCCATTTCCTTCAATGTTTTGCTCATATACAAACTGATTTTTTTCCCCTTTTATTTACAAAGTTTAATATCCTTAAATCTTCTTGCTTGCTGTTCCCAAATACAAGCACATACTTACGATGGCTTGGGAACAGTTCTACGTCACGTCTCTAACACCAGGATTCAGTGCAATTGCAGCAGAGGGGATAACCAAAGATTATCCTGGTGCCTGTGCCCTTAGCACAGGACCTGTCAGTTGTGTCTTTCATCTCTTGCCCCATCTGTTTTGCACTCTCACTGCTGTGGCAAGGGCCATCATAGACCAGTGTTTGTGTTTCTGTGCATGCAGTTGAGATGAAAAGTGCGAGAGCTGTGTAACGTCTCAGCCAAGCTCTGCCTCTCTCAGAAACATAAATCAGGTACTAAGCTGTTTTACAGGTGTTAAGTCTGCCATTTGCAGCAAATTTCCACCCAGGCAATGCTTGCTCATATCACCCATTTTGTATAGGAAGGTTGGTTAGACCTCACAGGAAGATACTCCAACAATTTCCATTACAATAAAAAAGGGTGATGCTGTTCACCTGCTTTATAGCACATGAGCATTAACTATTGAGCCAAATAAGATTTTAAAATGAGAGTATAAATAATACCTATATTTTATATATGTAGAGTGACAAATATTAAAGGGAGACTGACTACACATTATGGTTGATATTTTAATACTCAGAAAAGGCAAAAGTACCAGATTGGTTATCACAATTGCCAAATTCATTATATGGAAAAGCTCAGCCATGGAATTAGAAGTCTGCCAGAAAGGACAACAAAAGATACCTTTAAGATTTCATTTCGGTTTTACTTTGTTTTCCATCTTAAAATTGAGAAAGAAATAAACTTGAAAGTCTTTAAAATATTTTAACATTAAAATTTTTACAAACCTTCTTCTACCTTCTGTTGTTTGAAATAAATAATCTGACACTTCTCTGTTAGATGATTTAAGGTGGGTTATAAGAATATTACAAGAGGTACACACAGACGAACAAATCCCTTTTTTTGGAAAGATGCTGGAAACATACAAAGACAAAACAATTTTGTTGTCCTGTTCAAAAATTCTGGTTGCCCTTTGTGATTCATGGTGGCTGCAATCTGTTGGCCTTTTCCCATCAGGATTCTGCTCTAATGATGAACTCTGCAGCATGTACAGAAATTGTTCTCAAGCCTGTGTTAACAGTCCTGATAATATATTTTTTAGGTTTCCTCTACGCTCAGAACAGTACCAAACGCAGCATTAAAGAGCGACTTATGAAGCTCTTGCCCTGCTCGGCTGCCAAATCGACATCTCCTGTTACTCAAAGCAAGTTTTATTTTTCATTTTTTTTAATTTGATTTTTTTTTTCCAGGTTTGCATGCATCAAAAGTTATACTTTCATTAACTGCTCATTTGAGAGGCAAGATACCTGCTGAAGTAATCCCATGTTTATCAAGGTTTAAAATCTAGTGATGAACAGATTTGTCTATGCAGAGTAGGATGGCAAGCTACCAGTGCCACAGTCTGCCACACAGGAGCTGCTGGGTGGCACTTGTGATCTGCAAGTTAGTTGACTGCAAGTGATTCCCTGGTTAAATGTAATACCTGCTCTCCATGTATTTGAGAAGTGGTAACTTTNGTGCTGAAATTGGATTTTTTTGTGTATTCACCAGAGCTGCTGCTCTCTCAGAGGCAGAATTTGTCTGCTGAAAGTTGATTTTTTTAGGCTGTGGCTGAGGCATCCCTGGTTTTCCTCATTTCTTTTTCATTTCCTTCAATGTTTTGCTCATATACAAACTGATTTTTTCCCCTTTTATTTACAAAGTTTAATATCCTTAAATCTTCTTGCTTGCTGTTCCCAAATACAAGCACATACTTACGATGGCTTGGGAACAGTTCTACGTCACGTCTCTAACACCAGGATTCAGTGCAATTGCAGCAGAGGGGATAACCAAAGATTATCCTGGTGCCTGTGCCCTTAGCACAGGACCTGTCAGTTGTGTCTTTCATCTCTTGCCCCATCTGTTTTGCACTCTCACTGCTGTGGCAAGGGCCATCATAGACCAGTGTTTGTGTTTCTGTGCATGCAGTTGAGATGAAAAGTGCGAGAGCTGTGTAACGTCTCAGCCAAGCTCTGCCTCTCTCAGAAACATAAATCAGGTACTAAGCTGTTTTACAGGTGTTAAGTCTGCCATTTGCAGCAAATTTCCACCCAGGCAATGCTTGCTCATATCACCCATTTTGTATAGGAAGGTTGGTTAGACCTCACAGGAAGATACTCCAACAATTTCCATTACAATAAATAAGGGTGATGCTGTTCACCTGCTTTATAGCACATGAGCATTAACTATTGAGCCAAATAAGATTTTAAAATGAGAGTATAAATAATACCTATATTTTATATATGTAGAGTGACAAATATTAAAGGGAGACTGACTACACATTATGGTTGATATTTTAATACTCAGAAAAGGCAAAAGTACCAGATTGGTTATCACAATTGCCAAATTCATTATATGGAAAAGCTCAGCCATGGAATTAGAAGTCTACCAGAAAGGACAACAAAAGATACCTTTAAGATTTCATTTCGGTTTTACTTTGTTTTCCATCTTAAAATTCAGAAAGAAATAAACTTGAAAGTCTTTAAAATATTTTAACATTAAAATTTTTACAAACCTTCTTCTACCTTCTGTTGTTTGAAATAAATAATCTGACACTTCTCTGTTAGATGATTTAAGGTGGGTTATAAGAATATTACAAGAGGTACACACAGACGAACANTTCCTCTACGCTCAGAACAGTACCAAACGCAGCATTAAAGAGCGACTTATGAAGCTCTTGCCCTGCTCGGCTGCCAAATCGACATCTCCTGTTACTCAAAGCAAGTTTTATTTTTCATTTTTTTTAATTTGATTTTTTTTTTCCAGGTTTGCATGCATCAAAAGTTATACTTTCATTAACTGCTCATTTGAGAGGCAAGATACCTGCTGAAGTAATCCCATGTTTATCAAGGTTTAAAATCTAGTGATGAACAGATTTGTCTATGCAGAGTAGGATGGCAAGCTACCAGTGCCACGGTCTGCCACACAGGAGCTGCTGGGTGGCACTTGTGATCTGCAAGTTAGTTGACTGCAAGTGATTCCCTGGTTAAATGTAATACCTGCTCTCCATGTATTTGAGAAGTGGTAACTTTTTGCATTTTTATGCACGTGTTTGTGTGTGCTTGCTGTCCAATACACAGAGGGTACTGTCATAACTGGTCTGAGAGGAAAGGATTGGCCCTGCAGGTTTTGAATATGTAACTTCGAACTGTATAGGGAACAGGACTTGAAGTTGGTGTCTGAGAGAAAAATAATAATGAGATTGAAAAGAAAGTATGTGAATGTGGATATAAGGAAAAGAACACTGATACTATACTGAATGTCTTGATATGCTGTAAGGAAATAAAATCTCTCCAGGGTAGGCAACAGATAAATATATAGAGGGGCAGAGAGAGTGAGAGAGAGATCAATACATAGATATATTTACACTCCTAGATAGAGATCTATTATAGTAATAACACTATAAGGTCTTCCTATATAAATTGGCTCCTATAGCAGATTTTAAAATGTCTCTCTGGACCCAGTTCCACCTAGATTAATTTGACTTAATTCTAGGCACTAATATGACTACCTAAATCCAGAAGCTGAATGATCCATATGTTTTCTGTATACTCTTCTGATAAAGCACATCAATCAAACTCAGATAAGAAAGGCCTGCAAGAGCAGTTCCCCGTGTCTAGTGAATCCAGGACAATCAAAGGCAACTTGACTAGAAATACAGGCTCCTACTAAACGTCAAGACTTCACAGGTATAGATCTAGGGTTTCTTTTTGCTGTCCCCCTTCACTTTCTTTCATATGCTCCTCTGTAGAGAAAACTCTGGTACTTGCTTTCCTTTTAAGTATTTGAGATGAAAAGGACTAAATTGCTGGATGTACACGGATTTATTTTTTTCATGATGTCTTCAGCTGATATGTTTTAATTGAAAATAAGGTGGCTTAAAAAGTGCAGTTAGTGTTGTGGCACTTGTTAATAACTCTTTCTGGATGAGTTACTTTCAGTGGCATGACCTCAGCAATGTAGCCATAGACAATAAAAGGAATCAGAGAATCACAGCTTTGCTTGAGTTGGAAGACAGAGCTTTGAAATAATCTAGTCCAGTCCTCCTGCACAAGACCAGACTGCTCCCAATCCCATCCAACCTGAGCACCCCCAGGGATGGGGCATGGTGTAGATAAGGAAATAGAACAGAATTAATAGGAAGTTTGATCTGTTTGTTTGAAGTTGCTGGGAGAGTGACACATCCTTATTCCTTGCACATTTCTATGTAAGCTCTTCATCTACACAGGCAACCAAATATATTTAGAGTCAGTCTCAGAAACCTTGACCGTGTCAAACTTATATTTTCCTTACGGAAAATATTCTATAAACCAGAAGATGAGTTGAACTAAAACGAGTATTAAATATTTCCTATTTGAGAACCAAGAAGTAAAAAAGATGCATTCAATAATTTTCTCTGTAATCTCCTCAAAAATAAAGTGCTGTATTATGTAAGAATGTTATAACAAGTGAAAATGTTGAGTGAGGCTCTCATTGTAGATATGCATTGTTATTATTCCATTTTGACATCCTGTGCTATTTCATTTCTGCTAGTATGAAAGAAGTAACATTATAGCATCCTAGGAATGAAAACAGCACCACTTAGAATAACAATCACATGATGTGAATTCCTTAGAAATTATCTGGGAAATATTTTTTAAACAAGTAATTTATTGAAATATACATAGCCTGAATTTGCACTTCTATCAATATGTGCTTGCAAAGGTTATTTAAAAACATAAAATCTCATTTCAGCATTTCTATTGAACATATTTCAGCATTCCTATTACATTTATTTGTGTGCTCCAGTCTAGTAAACTAGTCTAGTAAACTTTTTTCTAAACTTAAAACCATCATTCCCTAGATACGTGCATGTGCTAGTACACTAGGGTAGGACTACACTCAATGATTTTCAAACAGAAAAACATGCTAAATAGTTATTAAATAGTTAGGGAGGCTATAATATGGTGTTTGTGCGGGGAAATCCTTGTGCACAGTTTTTGCAGATATGAATAATTTGAAGAGTACATTTGCTTTTTGCAACGTTTTTACCATTTTCTTTCTTGAATGAATAATGAAAGGTTCAAAGCATATCTCCTGTGACATTTACATTAAAAATATCTTTACTATTTAGCTATAAGAAATCTACTAATTAATGTAATCAGTAAGAATATTTTGTTTAGTACATTATTGAGGAATTGTGAACTTGTTTCTGGTTTCCACTTGACATGAAATTTCATTTCTATGAAAAAAAAGTACTCTAACTTATCTAGGCTGAAGAAACAAAAGAACTGAAGTAATTAATGCCATATAAATCATTATTGTTTAGAAATAGATAAAAATAGAAATAGCAGTTTGTTTATTTCACAAGTTTTACTGCATGTTTTAAAGTATAGATTTTTTTTTCCAGCCTGGTAGCTAGAAGTGTGAAGAAAAAAAATTAAAAACCTGCAAATGATTCATGAATGCTATACCATTTTAGTCATCACAGTTGGTACATTTTAAGGAAGTTTATTATGATCTTACATTTTTATTATTTCTATCTGTAAGACACTAGAGAAGTCAAATGTGAAGAATGTTATACTGTACCTTTTCATTAACATCATCAGCCTCTTGCAGTCTTCTACATTCTCACTGAATCATTTAAACACAATAAAAACATTTACTACTAAGGATATACCGAATATTGTGCTCAGCATGTTGTCTGGCCTTTTAGCCTCATATTTATTATGTGTATTCATTTAGCTTCCAGAAAACTTGCAGATGTCTCTCTAGGTAGCCAGATGTTTTACAAATGGGTGCTTAGAGAATTAATTTCAAGTTAAGTATTTTTCTGTCTAAAACCAAAGCCCATTTAAATCCCACGTAACCATTTGAATATAAAATACAAGTGAGCTTTCAACAATATTTATTCTCAGGTTGATTTTTTCTGCCAATTTAGTCAAAGTACCTAGTGTTGACTTGCACTTAACAGCAAAAAAAAAATCCTCTGGATCACACTGAGATCATCTTCCTGAGAGGAGTGCTAACAGAAACATATCTTTCACAGAAGAAAGGACAATGCCCTAAATTTTGTGAAGATATTTCCAAGTTGTCTATATATTATTAAATATCTCTTTACAGTTTGTTTATTTTTTGTTTAGCTGAACTGTATCTTTTGATGCCAAATTTCTCCCAAGCAGCTGAAAGCTATTATTACTGCATTATACCAGAACGAAAATATATGAAACTGTAAGCATAATACTGCTTTAACTGAGTATTCTAATATTGTGTGCTTATGAATATTGAACCAAATAAAACTTTAATCTAAGAATAAAGAGTCCCAGATTCTCATGGAATAAAATATGTATCATCAGCACTGTAGAAGTGACAATTGGGCATTTTGTATTGTTATATTTCTATAGTTCGTATAACTCTTAAACCAAAATGAGGCAGTAATTTCATTAAATCAGTCTAGAGTACTGCATGAGTTACATTTAATGCTGGCAGTACTTAGAAATGGACTCACACATTCGTATTTTTGATCACAAGTGACTGGCACCCTGTTGTAAGTTCCTTTTATTGACCTTTCGCATTTAAAACTCTACCTAGGAAAAATGCATTGCAAATTCTCATCGTTTTAGGGCTACAGTCAACTGTAAACTCTGAATGTGTATATCCACATTCTTCCTTACTTAAAGAATAGGTCACTAAAACCATCATGTTCCCCACTTGGGCTGCTCATACTCAGTAATGTTTCTCCTAAAGAGTCAATTGTACGATGCTCAAAGTACGATCTGCTGCTGGATGTGCAACTTCAATTTCACATGCTCTCCAAAGGACAACTTCACAATAAAAATCCCACCCTGATACAGTGAATTCACATCCATTATATAACTGAAGGAAAATTTTCAGTTTTCTGGAGTCACTACAGTTTTATAAAATTGTTTCATTTGGTCAAAGAGCTGTATAAACAGAAAAGTCATACTGAATGTATCATGCATGCTCTTGCAGGATGCTGGCTTTCCAGTTTATTGCTGTTACTGCTCATGAGATGATATGCAGGCTACTGGATCATCACTGCTGTTCACTATTTGCAACCACAGAAGCAGATGATAGACACCCTTTTCCTATGAATTCAAAATGGGCTCATCGTTTGTCATTAAAGCTGCAAAAACAAGTCTTTAAAAGAATTTCCTTCCTTCCTTCCTT
>WAAE01001461.1:0-30628 GCA_013400495.1 Nicator chloris
AATAATACTAACGATTATAGTAAGAACAATAATGATAGTAATAACTGTAATGAAAAAGAGACACTGAGAGAGGATAAAACCCAAGAAAGATAAGTGATGCACAATACTCACTATCCACTTATCAATACCCAGTCCATCCCCAAGCAGCGATTGGTGGCTCCCTGCCAAATCCCCAGCTTATAGATTGACGTTCAGTGGTATGGAATATCATTTTGGCTAGTTCAGGTCAGCTGTTTTGGCCATGCTATCCCCTAAATTCCCATGTTCCTGCTCACTGGCAGAGCATGAGACACTGGAAAGTCCTTGATTTAGGATAAGCACTACTTAGCAACAACCAAAACATCAGTGTGTTATCAACATTATTCTCATACTAAATCCAAAACACAGCACTGTACCAACTGCTAAGAGGAAAACTCATTCTGTCACAGCCAATCCCAGGGCTTTTATGACAAGTTATTATAAAGTGGATGTATTTTGACCATATTAGTCTAACTGTGGTATGTATCACAGGATATTAGAAATGCCACTTTACTAACAGCCTTTAATTAAGTTTGGTCTGCATAATATTCATGTAGTTATCATGTAGCCTGCTCACAGCAGGCTGACATAGACCCAATTATACCTGGGGGATATGGTCAAAGGTCGATGGATTCCAGTGGTTCTGAGATCAAGAGCTGAGTGTTCAAATTGAAGGAAACACAAAAGTAAACAGTTTCAGAAAAACAAGATGATCCCCAAAAAAATGATACCATTGTTACTGAAATGGAAGTGCTGGTGTGTTGCTGAGTTCCACTCCTATGAAGCTACAGGCCTGGAAACCAGCAACCTCCTCTTAAAAGTCTCCATTTTCTAAACAGGCTTAATGCAGAAGATTATTTGAGATAACTGGATATAGCTAATCAGAGCTGCTCAGCTTGCCTATTGTAAAAAACCTTAGTTTTCTGTCAAATGCCAAGAGCAAACACATATGTTGTTGGCAATCCTGCCACAAATGGAGTCTTCTTCATTATAGCTCTGCCATTGCCAATGTAAGAGCTCTTCTTATTAACAGCTTAGTTCACAGCTAGTCTAAAATACCCAAAGCAAGATAAATTGCTAAAGCATTTAATTTTTTTTGTTTTGTTACATAAAGTATTCAGAGTTTATGTACACAGGAGGACACAGGTGGAATACGCTGGACCAGACAACATATAGGTATTACTTGTAACATGAAATTTAAATGAGGTAAAGTTACTCGCCTTGGAACAAGGAATGTTTGAAATGTAGGAACATCCTACAACAAAGACCAATGCTCTTAGTGAGAAATGAGATTTTTGGGAAAACACGTCACCCAGCTTGAAGCCAGCATTTGATATTCAGTTTAGCCTGCCCTGTGTTCAGCAGGAGACTGGACTATCTGCTAGCTCTTTCCATGGCTCCCTCCAAGTCACGATTGAGGAACAGAGGTTCATTTAGTCTGCTTAGCTCTAGCCCTGCCATTATGTCAGCTCCTCCTGTTTTCTGGATCAATGGCAGCCTCCAGTTATTGCCTAGTGGCCTCAGTCCAAGGCTGGACTTTCCAGAGGCTGAAGCATAAAAGAGCAGAAGTCTGATGCTGGTGATGAGCCAGAACTCTTGGTTTCCAAATCAAGATAAAACTGCAATCTTCCTTTTATTTTCCTCCTGTGTGAAGGATCCTGTTTTTTTCGTCTGTCCAGTGTGGATCTCATCAGTAAAGGGCTTTTACACGCGTTTTCGTACACCGCTGCCATTGTCCTTTGTTCCAGAGCTAAGTGTTGGCAGAATAAGCCCAGCCATCACAACGTGTATTATTATGTGCAGACACACTATTGAATAAAATCAGTCTTGATCAGAATGGAACTGTCTGAACACAGCTCAGCGCTTTTTCATTCTGGGATTAATTAAGAGTGAGGAAAACACTGTTGAATCCCCTTCTGGAAGACCAAATCCAAGCACTATTTGAAGGCACATCGTGAACGTTTGCTCCTACATGTTATTTCTGTGTTTCCTAGCAGAAACTCATTAGCAATTCAGTAGTGAAGGGATTACTCATTAGCTGGTAGCAATATGGAGCTGAAAACCACATAAGAGTGCCAAAGGAGGCTTTTATCTGTATTGTGCATGCCAGATAAAGGACAAGAGCAAAAACATAGCAAAGGCTTGAAACTCTTGGCCTAAGTGTTGTTCTTTCAGTCAAAATAATTTTTGTGAAAAACCTCAAAAATACTTGGGATCACCTCTTACAGAGAATGAATGAATATCTAAGGTTTGCATGTGGGAAGGGCAAGTCCACAAGTAAGCAGCAGAAAAACTTCCCCAGGCTTGGCTCTGCAGCAAGAACACGTGCAGATCAGACACTCCTACTGCCGGAAGTCCTTTGCGTGTGCTCCGCTGCAATAATTATATGAGATATTGCACGTGCATTTACATCTTTGTAAAAGAAAAACCCAACAGACAAACAGATGACAGCTGCCCACAATGGATCCATCGGTATTGGAGGAGCTCGTGTTCATTCTGCTTTCAGACACTATTAAGACAACATATTTCTAAGTGTTTAGTCTGTGTCCTGATACACTATATTTGTAAAATGTTATAAAAACTCACATGGCCATATTTCACTGAAAAGATATTAGATACCCTTCACTGGACTTGTTGGTATTCAGCTCAAAAGAGAGTACCTGATCTACTTAAATTGCCATAAATCTGTCTAGATGCTTATATGACCCACTTTTGTCAACTCAAAGCCCCTTAGTTCAAAATGCTATCACAGATAAAAATTTGAAACTAAGTGACCATATCTACATTGTTTTCTCTATCAGTATCTTGAAATCCCACAGTATCTTGAAATCCCTTAGTATGAATTTGTGTGCATCTTTTAAATAAAAAATTCAGCAAATGCAATATTCTTTCTGAGATCTTAAAATGGGAAAAAGATGAAGAAATGCTGATCCAGCTAAACTTCAGCTAAGCAGCTTCCTCCAGCATTCTGGGATTGCTTATTTTTGTCATCTAGGAAGTCAGAATAAGACTTAAGTCACACTGAAGACTGATGGGTGGGAACTTATGCAGGGAAACTCTAGGTGAGAGGTTAGGATTCAATTTCCATCTCAAGAAAAAGCTCTCTGGTTTTGTGTAATCTCACTTGACTCAAAGCTGACAGAGACCTCTTGAGTCATGGAGTCCAGACCCCAGAATCCATAGTAAAAATCATGACATATACATGCATGCCTAGTATAGCTGCTGTACAGCGAGGGTCATGATGGGACAAGACTTGAATCACTACATCAGAGAGAACCTGCTGCTGCATATGCATGATCACTTTGGCTTCAGGAGATGAGTTTCAGCAATAGTGTCATTTGTCAGTGCTTTATGCAATTTTCTGAGCCACAGCTCTCTCTGCTGCCCTGCATCAGATGAAGTTCCTCAGCTGGTGAGTAAGGAAACTTTACAGAAAGAAACCCTGAGCAATAGTTTCATTTAAGGTAGCAACTGCTTCCCCTTTTTTTACCTCTGAGCTCCACCTGCCCACAGTGAAATTTCAAGGATTTCTGGGTTAAAAGCTCAGGCAACTATGAGTGCTTGGTAGAGAGGCCTTCCTTCCTCATCAGAAGGTGAATGCCCAAGATCTCCTTCTTCAGAAGAGACTTTTTCCCTTTCACAGTGAGCAGGCAGATGTTGATTGAACTCTACCCTGGCAGCTGGTAGTTGGAGCAGACTCCTCCCAAAAGCAGGAGTAGGTGGGGGTAGCCAGCCCTCCAGCTGTGCAGTTGGGCTAAGGTTTGCAGTCACTGGACAGACTTGCAGTGAAACTTCATCGGTGCAATGTAGCAAAAAGACCATATACAAACCTGTCTGGCTCCAAGGAACAGCACAGCTGACTTTCCACCAGTCCACAGTCCTTTTAATCTAGATGAGAATGCTGCCCTAGCATGACCTACAAGCTGAAGAATTAGTTAATTTTCCCCTCTGAATAATAGCTCATGTAAAATTAGTAGGAAGGAAAAAAGACGTGCTAGTTAACCACCACATCTTTCTTGGCAGGAGGATGTAAATGTTGAAGGCAGAGATAATATTACCTCCCTTGGGCATTAGACACTTGGTGGTTTGGAGCACATGTGCCTTTGATAATCAACATCAGTATCTCTTTCATGTTGCTGAACAGAAAATAGGGCCTCTTCAAAGAGACTAACTCAGAAAAGAAACTGTTAAACAGGCCTGACTGGGTTGAGCAATGCTGGAAATTAAGTACCCTGGAGGGGCAGGATTAGAAGTGAGGTCAGCACTCTCAGACAGGACAAGGGAGTGCATTAATAGCCCTCTGTACTGCCTCTGAAGTTCAGATGGTTGTCACTGAATATCCATGCAGCCCTCTCATTCTCCCCCTCCATATGCTGTTCTGTTAATTAGCCTTCTTGTCATAAAATACATGAATTAGCTGGTGGCCAGGAGCTTACTGGCCTAAGCTTTTGAACTGCTATGGAGTTTCAATTACGCAGCCTAACTGAGAATTATTTATTTTTTTTCTAATCCTGACTTTTTCATAATGTTAATCCACTAGTAGATACTTGTCCTTTATCTAAGACACCAAGGCGTTCAGCAAATGCACATGAGAGAATGAGGCTTTGTTCCTTTGCCATCCGGACTCCTGTTTCATGTGTGCTTCAAATAAAGGAATTATTCCTTTCTAATGACTCAGAGTTTTCCTTGCTTTAACCCTTCTGGAGACAAATTACTAGCTGTACACTGATGACATAATTTCTCTCCTGGATGGTAACTAATACAAAATTAACCTTTCAGCAGAACCATGTTTAGAAAAACACATCTGTTTTTAGTTTTGGAATTTCAAAAGTTCTTAATAAAGCTGGGCTTTCATTAGCAATGTTCTTGGCTGTTGCAGGTGCCTTGCCACGTTCTGTTCTCCTGGACTGTGAAAGCAGCTCAAGGAGTGCTGCGGAGCAGGAGCAGGGAGTCGAGGCTGTGCTTACAGGGGTATCTGCAGCATAACTGAGAGCCATGGCCAGGTCCCCAAGGGAGGTTTGTCTGTCCCTCCATTGCTGGGCCATTTGGAAACACGGAGCCCTTGGAGCCACGTGCAGGGAATAATGCACCCTGACACCATACCCTGTGTCAGGGCAGGCTGGCTGGCCTGGGCAGGGAGCAGTGCTGTGCGTTTATGCTGCTTGCTGACCCATGGCTCTGAGTCGCGGAAACCAGGGGATCTTAGCAAGATTCCTCGTTGTAAAAATTCAAAGATACCTCCTGATGAAAGCAAAAGGAAACAAGAGATTTTGTTGAGGTCACTTAAGGTACGGTCTTTCTTTGAGTCCAGGCTCTTTGCCACAACTATTTTCATTTACGGTTCTTTCTAACAAGGGGTTAGTTTCTGTCCAGTGTAAACATGTATAAACCAATTAAATACTGCCTGCTCTGGCCAGGAAACGTTGTCAAGCACATTGCTAGCAGGCCCAGTATTTAAGCACGGATGAAACTGTGAGAGTTTGGAGTCTGGAGTCAGTAGCATCTGAAAGAGATTGTCATTGTCTGTAGAGGTCTAGAGGTCTGGGCATGTACTTTTTGAACTGAACGCCAGCAATTTGCTCACTTCTCAAGTTGATAAAGAAAAATGGAAACACTTGACAGCAAATCTTCCACCATCCACTGTTCAATGTTTAAACTGCTCTGGCTTAAATTGCTTTGCACATTCTCTCCCTGATGTACTCAAATGAATTATTTCTTTCCATTTCCATTTCTTTCCAGGAGTAGATTTTTACACTTTACCTCCTAGATGACTTCAACAGCCAACCCTAAAAACTTAGCTGCAGAGGACCTTAAGACTTGATGCAGATATTTTTTCCAAGTAACAGGAAGTTAAGCTCTTGAGAGGCTCACAAACTGAGCGTTGTTTCTATTGAACTAGAGAGCAGAGCCTGGTAAGCCAGGTCCTCCCAAGGCTACACAAAAATGCCAGATGCATAAATGACTTGAAGGCTTTTCCTGTGTACCCAGCCAGCAGGAGTGCTGAGGGAAACGGGAGAGATTAAAACTTTATCTCAGACAACAGACTGCAGCACTGCCTCCCCACAGTTTCTGCTGGAGCTTTGGGATTTAAGTTACATTTGGGAGGGGTCTGGCTGGTGAGCCAGCATACCCCAAACACATCTGGGCCTGCCCTTAAGTCAGCTCTACCAAGATGTGCAGGGGGCGTTACTGGCACCCTGGTACAGCAGCAGCCTCTGCAGAACACCAGTGAACCAGAAAATAAGAAACAACATTTGTGTCAGGACACCTCAGCTCAAAGATCACTGCTTTGGCCATGTTCACCATTTGAACTAATCCCTGCTTCACTGTGCAGATGCCCATCTTCAAGGAGATCTCTCCAAAACTCTCCTCAGTAATTTTAAAGCAATCAAATTTCACAGTGTTTTTGAGGAAAGTACTGCTGAGTGTGGATTATTGGCGTTTTAAAGTAAGAGACACTGAGGCATGCTGAAATTTGGAGTCTCAGAAAGCCAGAGTGGAATCAGAAACAGACCAATCCCAAATTTCCCGTATGTGCCATCACACACACATTTCTCCGCGATGCAGCTCAGGAAATCCAACAGGCAAACCTTGGATGCTATTCTAAATTGCCGAATGTAGATTAAGTTTGTTACCCAATTATCTAGTCCTATTTCTGATTCTCTTAACTCTCAGTCCCAATCAGCAGGTATCCAGTTCAATGATGTCTGTATAGGCCCATGAAGCTGGCAAAAATTTACAGCTGTAGGATATTCTTATTTTTTATAAAGGGCAAAAAGGTATATGGGATAAACTCGGTCAAAGATCAGCAAAACTCCTTGGATATTTCTCTTCTTCTATAGAAGGGATACAGTACATTCTAATGCAGTTTTGGAATAAGATTTAGCACTTTGTTTATGCTATGTTTAAGAAGTCGTATGTGTTTTGTCTAAATAACTGCAAATCAATGAATTCTATTCAAAATGAACTTTCACTATTGTTTGTTTAGCTGAGAAAAATTTTGCTGAAAAGCCACAAGAACAAGTGTGACAGTTCACTCAACAATCTCTCTTACCTCTTGCTTTACAGAGAAAAAACATTGGGACACTGCTGTCCATTTCTTTTTTTGATCCTATTCCAGCGAGGAATATCAAAAGATGCAGGTGACAAACTGGGTACGTATACTTGGGACAGTAACATATGTTCAGCAGTACCAATGAAAAGAAGGCAATTAAGAGGAAGTTTGATTTATAGAAAGTAGGCTGATTAAATCCAAAATATGCAGACATACAAACAGATTACTACCATTATTCCATGTAAAAATGGGGTAATGGCTTTTTTTTTTTTAATTTCTTTCAAAGAGGCAAATACATAGAATTCAGAGCCACATTCTCCTTCGTGGTGCACTTGTTACTACAAACAATACTTGTAAAGGGGTCTCTGTTGACAATGACAGGCCTGAATAAACACTCAGCTGGCACACAGGTTTCCATTAGCACAAGTTTACATGCCTTGTCATGCTTCTCCAGCCATCATTTGTCACCATGCTTTGCACAAGATCAGCAAACACTATTCTCTCACAAACTTTCCCCCATTACTTTCTTAGAAAGAGAGGAAGAAAAAAACAGAAGAAGGGTGAGGGGTTAGAAGGGCAGCATAATCACTTCTTCAGCAGAGCACTCAAGCTTTGTATTGAAGGGCAGCCTCAAGCCTTCTCTCCCCAGACCAAGAGCAGTGCCCTGCTGCTCAGCAGTCTCTGAGGCAGCTCTCCTGGCATAAGGCTCTGCTCCTTGACAGCACAATGGAGCCAGAGCCACAGAGTGAAGCACAGCCAGGCTCAGGGGTTGTTTCGGTGGTACTTAACTGGCCACAGCGTTGGCCAGTTGGTGCTACCAGCAGACCTGCAAGCCAAGCAGGTGTCAGAAATCATCTGTTTTCAGCTTTCACTGACCTTAAAGACATATAGAAGTTTCCTTGCTCATGCTGGGCTACTGAGTCCTCAGACATATTCCTCACAGAGACAGGGTGATTCAAAGGATGGGCACATCAGGCAACTTCAGGTACACACAAATGATGAGTAACTACAAACACAAAAAACCCCACAAAATATATGAGGATTTTGACTACATCTAAAGAAAAGCAGTCCACTCAGGGTTATGTTCATAAATGTACTGCAGAGACTGACCCTCACACGAAGTAAACCTTGAGCTCAGGCTGTGGGTTCGTGATCAACATCTGGTGAAGAGTCAAGAGGACACTTTGTCATTGCTCCCCCCAGCAGAAACACAACCCTCAACTCAGTCTGGTTCCAGTTTAGAAGCAGTGACATTTGGTGAGTCAAAGTGACCTCAGCTTCATTGGAACTCCCCGACTGCTATTAAGCAGCCAGCAGGGATTTAAGGGAATAGCAGGAACCAGATGGAAAAGCAGCAGGTCTGGGGACAGTGAAGCTACAGATCCAAAAGGTCATTAGTGCTCTGTGGGGAGTGCCTGAGCCACAGGTGTGCTAGTCCAGCCCTCAGGCTAAATAGTGGCTGCAGAGCTCGGCAGCCTGGGGAGAAAACCCCCTTTCCTTCCCTTCCCATCCTATCCTGCCGTAGGCCCCAGCCCTCCTCTGGCTGCATCTGCTGCCATGGGCGTTTAACCAGTAAGAGCACCTGGAAGTCAGGCTGCACATGTTTGTTTTTACGAGGCGGGGCAAAGGGTCAGGCAGCAAAACAGAGACAGAGAAGGAGATGGCAAGCTGGTTTTGTGCCCCCCTGGCAGTGAGAGCTGCCACCTCCCTGCAAAGCCCAGGCAGCTGCACACCTCCAGGTCCCAACCCCTCTGAGCTACCCACAAGGCATCCATCAGGGCCAGGGAGAGGGCAGAGCAGATGTGGTCGCCTCAGTAGTATGGCTTTTTAGAAAGGACAGGAAAATAAGACAGTTCAGTTTCTTTTGCTGCTTTCTTCACGGTTAGGAGAGTAGGGCAGATTCAGGCATCCTCCAGAGGAACACTGTTCAAGTGAACCACACATGCTCCCCCTGCTAAACTTGTATTAAACAGGTAAGGCTAAATGTCAGACACTGAAGGGATGGGTTTCACCCTCAGCTGCCCCAAGCAGTGAGGGAACAAGCCCAGGGCCTCCCAGTCCCTTCTGTCACCCTGCCACCACATGCCACTGCCAGCTCCCAGTATCCACGCAGGCCAGCACGGGGGTACCACAGTTGGGTTTGTCCATGCAAACAGTCTACACTCTTTCCCCATGATGTCACTTGACTACACGAGAGGCTGTTCAAACAGCATCCAAACCCCCGCTTCCATACTTTAGGGACAGGTACTTTCCTGCTGCTTTTTCTCCTCTACCACTAATAATCCTTTCTGCCAAAGCATACATTCTAACGTGTGGAAATGGTGAAACAGCTGGAGCACTGCAAAGAGCTAGAGCTAGGTAGCCTAGCCCTCAAGGGCAAACTGACCCTGCCAAGGGGAATCCCAAGATAAGTCTGCAAAAGTAGCCTTCAAGCAGGATTTGGTGCCCAGGCTGTTCATCCTTCGATGTTATTGCCCCTTTGAGCAGGAGGAGAATCGACACAGGGGGTGGGGGACCTTTGTCATGCAGCAGGAATGTTAACATCCTCCAGACTTCAACGGCGCCATCTGAAGAGCGGTTCATATTCTGAACTTAATTTTTCATGTGTACATCATGAGGTCCTAATAAAAATGTTGAAAACTGTCTTTGTTGTCCTCTGGTCCCTACAGGACTCACTTCTTCTTTGGCATTTCTCATTGTTTTCATCTGTAGACAACAAGATTGTTGTTAAGGTTATGGTACCAGCTTTACAAAATGAAAAGGATTTTTTTTTAAAAGAGAAGGGGGGAGGGGGGAAGAGATGAAACAAAACAAAACCAGAAAGAGGATGGGAGGAAGGAGGGGGAAGTGGGGGAAGAGAAATGTGCCAGGAAGCAATATAAAAAAAGCAAGGACTTTTGATGTTTACTTTTCCCGCCTCCTTGGCTGAATTATAGGGCATAGCATAGTATTTTCAGAGCATCTTTTACAAACTTTATTTAGTTCAGTGATTCACATTTCCCGAGCAAGCTTAACCAAAGGGAGGGGTGTTTCTCCCTTTGCCCCTAACTGTTCCCCAAATTTCAGATAAATTGTTTCACATTGTTAAAAAGAATTGTCAAAAAGGAACTTGATCTCCTCCAATGGCATTGTTTTCCTTAACAATGTGCAGGATGGTTTATTACTTATTCACTTTAGAAAGTAATTTAAAAATACTTTACACAACCTTGAGCCTGACACTTTGATAAGACAGGCACATGGTTGAGAACTTCATGGTCACTGCTCTCCTAAGCCTGTCATTTTCTTCCAAACACACATGCCTATTCTGAACAAGCAAAAGTTTACTTATGTAAGTCAGCTGACTTTCTTCCCTGGACAGAGTTGAGCACTCCCTGGGGAAAGCTGGAGCTGAAATCAGATGCCCAGAGAAGACATCAGAACTTATCTGGGAATTCTAGGCCTACACTGACAGCACCTGAGCCTCCAGGCTCCAGCAATTCCCTGAGCAGCATAGGCTGCAGGCTGCTGCAGTGCTCGCCTCTCTGTGATCACCGAGACCATAAAAGTGCCAGAGTGATGATCCCTCATCAGCTGGCAGAATTAATTTCTTGTTTCCTATGCAATACCTGTACAGCACTTGCAGCTCAACTCCCAGCCTGTGACCCCTGCAGCTGGGAGAATTCCTCCAAGAATGCATGCACGACTGTATGAGGGGCTTGCAGACACTCCATTAGTTCTGTCCAACCTGTGCATGGCTTCTTGTCCTGTCTGGCTATGCATTAGACAAAACAGCAGCAGGCACATCAGGGCTCCAGGAGAGTGAGCACATGTACAGTGGCTGGGGGTGCCAAGATGTGTGCCTGGTTGCTTTAACTGGGTAAGTTAAAGCATAAGGCATGACAGGCAAAGCAGCCCTGTCAATAAGGAGAAGCAGTTTGAAAAACTCTGTGTCATGAAGGAATATCTGAATTATAAAAAAAAAAAAGTCAGCATAGGAAAATTTTACCCTTTCCTACTTCCTTTTCTCTGGCTCAAAGAAGCTTCTACTGTCTCCACAAGAAACAACTGTAAGGTCAGATTTCTTTGGAGGGAACAGAGAGGAGAGCCTCTGGTTTCTTTCCAAAAAGCAATTTATTTTAGCTTCACAAAAGGTCAGGAAGCATAAATTGCAATGGATACTCTTCCCATGTAGCCAAACAGATTTCCAAGCAGAACCATGAAATTATAAGGAAAGAAACAAGCAAATATAAGGAGGCCAAAGAAAACCCCAACCTGCAAACATTTCTGACTGTAGAATGGCATCACTCTCACATTTAAATGTGGGAGCTGGAGGAGGGGGCCAGAAGTGGTAGATGTGGCTTAGATAAGTATAGAGGATCAATTTTGGAGGGTAGTTACACATGAGAAGAAACATCCCAGCAGTGAATGAAACTCCACCAGCTTGGCTTAGTCTTGATGTTCTATCACAATCCTTTATGCAACAACAGAAATTGTGTATCAGCCAGAAAATTCGTAACTCTGCTGGAAAATGTTGAATCCATACAGCAGTATAAGCAGCCTGTTATCCACAGTAAATGAGGGGTTTTTAGGTCCTTCAGCCCAACCTCCATGCTCCCAACAGCAGCATGTTTCACTGTTTGGATGCTTTTATTCCCACATGGCTCCCTTCTAGTTACATGTAGCTCCATTTCAGCGAGTGATGGAGAAAAAAAGCAAAGGATTACCTGGGGAACACTGCTTAGCTTGTAAACCAGGACTATCATACCTACTTTTGTGGGCTTAATCCACTAGGTATTTAGTGGATATGTTCTCCAGTCAACAAAAATTAATGAGATACAGATCCCACAAGGGGAAAAAACTACTGGATAAATTAATATTATTGCCTATTGATATCCCTAGTGCTAAGGAAGACTAAGAAGAAGTGGAAACAACGTGGCTGTGTCTCCAGAGGGCCCTGTCTATTTATTTGTTTTCACTTGAGTCAGCACAGGCTCTTAGGAGCCCTGCCTGCACATTTGTGGAGGATGTCTTCTGCCTGCCTGAAAGTGGTCTGTGGCCAAAGAGGCCAGAGCCCTCTGCTCCAAGCATCAGGAAATGCAAACAGACTTTCTGGTTTGTGCTCACACAGCACCCAGCACGGGGCATCACAGACTACCAGTTTTCCATCTGCTGCCATACCAAGGCAAATAACAACTGTCTTGCTGAGTTTCCAGGTAATAAATGTTTCACTTACTTTTTACTTCCATGGCCACTGACAGTTTATGTTAATCAAAGTGACACCAGCATAAAGTGCTGGGCTGCCAGAGTAGAAAGCATTTTAGCCTCAGCTGTTTCTGATATGTTTGTGTGCACAGTTCAGTTTACCATTAGGAAGGGCAAATAGTGACCCATCTTTAATTTAAGGCTGGGTCCCTTAAGTAATAAATTGAAAGTCAATGTTTAAACAAAGAGACACAACTACAAATTCAGCGTGACACTCTCCAGAAAAAGGGTCATTAGGCAGCAGAGGCCAGACAAACTTCATCTGCCCCCAGGACTTTTCTGCTGTACTGGAATGACCAAAGATACCATTCATCTTTACTGATCCCTGTTCCTAATCATACAAGGGTCTGAAGAAGCCAAGCCAGTTGCTGGACATAGGTGTGTGATGGGTTCTACATGCCTTTTTCCTTTGCAAACCATCACATAGACATGCAGCCTGGGACTGCAGCAGCCCACCAAGCAACCTGACATGCAACAAAGGATGTGTTTTGCACAGCAAGGCCCAGTGAAGGGAAAAGACTGTGGCTCTGTGACAATCTGAGGGATGGGAAGAGACCTAAATTACACCAATTGAACCCTTCCAGTGCTGAGTCACGGAAATGAGCCTGCAGCATCACAGGCCATCACCAGTTCTTCCACCATCATTTGGGAATGTGTGGTGTGAAAAACTGCTGAAGGATCCATAAACCCTTCTCCCTACCTCTCCCCTCCATAATCTTGGGGCAGAATTGTAAAAAATTGAATAGGATTTTCATCTGGTAAGATGATGCAGCCAGGTGGCTGTTCCTACTGATTTGAAGATAAATTATCTGTATCAGAGCTGCTAGGTGCTTGGATACACATATAATCTTCCAGTTTAAAAGACTATTTACTATTTTCTCCACCTCTTTAAGTTTTCTGTCAACACTGATAACGCCCATCTAGGATATGAAAACATTAAAAGTAATTCCACTTGACAGTAATAAAATTATTTTTTAAGAACTTGTAAAACCTAAACAGCTCTTTCATTACATTCTTCCAGCAAAAGCCAGTAATGTTTCCTGATAGACAAGAAAAAGCAGTTGTACCTGTATGGAAAAAGGCATTTGAAATATAGACTTACTTCCCGTAAAGAGCATTCAAAAGCAGACAATAGTTGCATTAAAAAAAAGGGGGAAAAAAATAATATATATTATCCTAGGGTTGTGGTTCTGCTTCAAAAATGCAGAAGAGGATGGGAAAATCACTGAGTATCAGCATAAGACAGTCAACGTGATGGAATAAGTGCCTGGTACATAACCAAAATCCTGATTTTAGGATATGTCCAGATGCTTCTTGCTGTCCTGACATGCAGTTCTTAGAGCTTTCCCTTTTCTCCTCTGTACTTTGAGTAGGAACCTACACAGTCAGCTGCCTGGGTGAATGAAAAATAAGTCTTCATTCCAGAGCACAGAGTTGTATGCAAATATTCCTATTAAAATCCCAGTCTCAGATTTAACCTCTCAGCAGTCCTGCAGACCAATATGTTCAGTCTTCTCTAAAGTGTAAAACCTAATGAGAAAATGCTCCCACAAGCTGTGCCTGACCCTGAAGTAGAAGAGCTCGGTTAACCGCACGAACCTTGAATGTGTGAATGAAGAATCCTCCCTGCCAGATGCTGTTTCTTCTGACAAACCTCATCCTCAAACAGTGTCAAGCATACGCAGCCCGGTGGGTGAGTGCTGAGGAGGCAGGTGGCCTGCTTGGTATTTCACTTGTTTTTTTCTTTAGTTTTTATAAGTTTGGTTTTTTAACACCTTAGGCACTTACAGAGCAATAGATGTAGAAGCTGAGTGATTTTACAGGTTCAGTGATAGGGCGATTGCACCTACAGCTGCTTGTTGTTTCCTTTTTTTTAACCTTCCTCACTTCAGTGCAACTGCAAAGATGTTCATGCACAGGAACAGCTCAGCAAGGGACAAACCTTGTCACTTGATGCCCTGATTCAGTGAGGGATTATAGGACATATTTAGTTGCCAGCTTGTTTTGGCTATACACCTGCAGAAAAAAGGTACAAGCAGAAGTGCCTTCCATATCTCAGTCACACAGCAGTGTAAAAAACATTATGGGAACTCCAATTCAAAAGTAAAAATTAAGGTTTTGATATTAAAAGCCTAACCAGTGATGTGTTTGATGAGAAAAGGAGAGCTGCCATGCTTAAATGAGCACATCTGGTCAACTTTATTTTTAACAGGACAAAGACTCTTTTCTCTGAGGCCAAGATACTAGGTCTTTAATCTTTTTCCATATTTCTCATGCTTATCACATAAGGGCTTATCGTAAAGATGTCTTTATCACTTCTTCCTTTTGATTAAAGGCTATGAGTAATGCTAGCCAATATCAATAACAATGCCCTAAAAATAAAATTATCATCAAACCAGAACCTTGCAGGGAACAGAGTTAGTTTCACTAGTCTCTCATGTATAGATCAGACAGTGCACGCAGAGAAAAAAAAAAAACAAAAAACAAAAAAAAACCACCACCAAAAAAACCCAAAAAACCACCACATGCGAAGAGCAAGTCTCCAACTATATTCTGTTTGGAGAGTATCATTCATCTTACAGACAGTGAAATCCTGGGTGATCTTTATTTTACATTAATCACATGGTTAAATGGCTCAGGTATTAGGCAGGCAGGTTGGGGGAGGAGAGACAGGAAAGAGAGAGAAGGGGGGAAAAGAAAAAGTTGGCTCAAAACTTCATTCTAAACAGAAACCAAATGTTAGTCACTTTGAAGTACAATAACTTTTTTTAAAGATTTAAGTCAAAAGAAACAGTGAAAGTAATTAGTCTTACCACACATTCAGTGATCATCAAACTAAAAATCAGTGCCACACATATGCATATAAACAGAAATACACATTGGTCAAAAATATGGGCAAGATGTATCATCCATGTGAAATGTGAGGCTACAACTAAACAAAAAATAAATTCCCATAAAAGGCATTGATTGCCAACCAAGTTATCACAGACAATTGGTATGTGTATGAGACACAATGATAATAAGGACATTTAATCATCCTAAAGGAAACAACAATTGTGGGAAATCATTTTAATAGTACTTAGATTATAAAGTCCCAGTTCCATGTCATTCTACAAAAGACTAGTGTTTTCCCATAAGTTACAGCAGACTTCAAGAAAAAACGGGTAATGGCAGAAGAATCAAAGACATATGAAGATTTTCTGGTTTAAAATGACATTGCTCATTTTAAAGTATGTAGTTTTAATTATCCTCTTCCTAAGACCATTAAAGGTATATGTTGAAGGTACTTTTCTACACATACTGAAAAATCTTGTAAAATTGTGATCAACAGCAGCAAAATTATTTGCAAATTGGCCAAGTTTTCATTAAGAGATTGAAATTAGGAAAAAGCCCAAAGATGACATTTCTGTCCTTCACTGCCCCAATCAACTGCTGAAGAAAAGACAGACTGTAATGATACTTTTAATACATACATCCCCAGTTCATTGGGACCCTCACACCAAAACCCTGTCTCAGCTACCACAAGGTAAGACTGCTTTATTCATTTTGCTTGAGAATTTTCTTTCTAACTTAACCACACATCTCAGTTTTGTACCTTAATAAATGCTCTTCAAGCAAGTAACAACCCGTGAAATTACTTTTTTCAATATATTGGTTTGACAGGTTTTTATGCACATCATAACTAGCAATTAATTTATATATGTACATATTTATGTCCTGGAATTCTCAGATTGTGATGTTCTTTTACAGAGATTCTAGAAAGAAAGACAAAAAACATTAATAAAGTTAACCAAATGCTATGAATTATTCTGGTTTTGAACATGTTTGAACATGATAGAATGAGGCATTTGACCTGCTTTTGATCATTCACTTTCACAAAATATTTCAACCAGGCGTCTGATCTGCATGCGCTGTTGGTTTTTTTGAAGAGTGACAAATCAAAACATGTGCAGAGCGAAAGCACAATCAGTTATGTGGAGGTTCATAAAATGTCCTGAACTGGAATTCCTTCAACACATCTGAATTTAAGCCTTCTGTACATGTGTTTGCTTTGGGTGCATTTGAAGTTGGAGTTCATTAATGAAAAAAATTGCTGGAAGATCTGCAAGTCTGCTCAGCACCTGCTATTTTTATTTTTTTTGGAATCCAATAATGGCATTGGGATCTGTACATCTAGTCATGTTAATTGAACAGAATCACTGGAAAAACAAAGATAATAGTAAAAAAAAAATAAACACTCCGTTGATTGTTCCTGACTACAAGCCATGCAGATACTTGATTTGCCTTTTCTTTGGTGGAGTAGTGGTGTTTCAGTTCTGAATCAGCAGCATGGTACCTTCCAGGAAAACAAAAGCTATTTTCTGTTTCGAGATCTCATATAACTGGGGTGTGTGGTCTAAATCTAGATTTTTAAAGGCAAATACTTATTTTCATAAGAATTTTGGGTGCCTCCTTACTTGACTGAGCAGCCCATTTATCCTACAAAAGTACTGGTGTCCCAGACCAGTTCCCGCACTCTGCCCAGTTTCCAGAGCTTTACAGGGTACTTTCTAAACCGTGCCTCCTGCCCAGAAATCTTAGCTATAAATTGTAGCAAGAAGGTAGCGCTTAAGGAGAGGAGCGATATTGAAACAAAATGAACAGCATGGGATGGAAAAATCCCTACTATTCCTACAATTAAAGACCTATATCCTGCATCCCAGAAAGTAATAAGGTGCTTTTTAGAATACTGTTGGAGCCTCTGTCAAAAAAATTAATAATCCTTGTGTGTGACTGACAATGAGTGACAATGCAGAGTTTTTTTCACCCCTTGATTTATCCCTTAGAACACTTTCTACGCAACACACAAAACTGAGCAAATAAACTTTATGATCTTCTTGCAAGTGTCCATAGGACTATGCATTGGCCCCTGCCTAAAGGTTAATTATAAACCTATAGATTTATTTTTCCCAGTTAGTGTTTTCACAGTTAGGTTTCACATGGGCAGCAGAAATGAGCACAACGGGAAAATTCCTCTATCCAGAGCACACAATGTGGCTTCTGCTTCAGGTCCAGACCATCCACAGAGACTCAGGGTTAGCTCAGGGAGTACCCTTGTGCTTTTACAACCTCTCTGCCATGAAATATGGGGCATTTCTCCCTCAACAAAGAAGAGTAGTTTGATTTATGGCCTGTGAAAATATATTCTTGTTAAAGAAGATGTATTTGCAGCTTCAGACAGAAAGGAGCTGTTTGGAACAAGGGATCAGTTTGTTTCAAGAGAGACACATGAAGATCTCACAGATCAGAGCCACCCCCTAACCCTGAAGACATTTCTCTGAAGTGACTGACAGACTCCCTAGAGTGGTCCCACATTCAACTGGTCAGGAGACTTCATCCTTTCTTCTCAGCTAGGGATTTAGCATCAAGAGGTGGGCCTTCATTAGTTCCAGCTGAAGGATTGCTGTTCTCCAGGTACCTCAGGATGCTTACTAGAAACCAGAAGATGCATCATGCTTTCAGCAGGTGCATTTTTGCTGCCCCTGTAAATGGCTGTTTGGGAGTCCATCACTAAGGTGCTCCATGTCCCACCAGGGCTCCTTGCTGGGGGTGGGCAGTGCCTGCTGCAGAGCCCAGTCTTCTGGCATGAGGAAGAGGGGCCTGGGCATCTGAAGGGAACCTAGTAAGTGACACTTTCTGAATGAATGAAATTAAGAGGGAGTAAAGCAACTACCAGCACCCAGAGGTAGATCCTTACGACTTGGATATTCCACGCTGATGGGGGAAAGGCTCTTGGCAGTGAGAACCTCCCCACTATAAGAAACCAAACAGTAACCCAAACCCATCATGTAAACGCTGTCTCTGTGTGCATGGATCTTGGCTAACCCTCCATGATCTCTGCAGTAACCCTGTGTGAGTTGCTTACCCTTTCTGTGCCCCAGTTCTCCCTTCTGCTAAAACAGGGCAAAACTACTGGCTTACCAATTGCCACAGGAAAGTGGTATCCTAGGAAAGTATCAAGATAGACTTAACTAGGCTTATAAATTATTTTGATATTCCCAGATGAAAGTTCCCTGCAAGTACAAAGTTTTATTATTATTTCAGCTGCTCCCTTCCATAGCGTAACTGCCAAAAAAAAGACTTTAGAAAAGCCTCATATTAAGCATAATACTTTTCTTGTTAATGACTAGCAAAACATCATATGTAACATATGGGACACAAGTGCTTGATTTCTGTTTAGGGCACCAGCATGTAAGAACCAGAGCAAGTTTCACTCCATGTCTCACTGAAATCTTAGAAAATGTGTTGGGGACTGTCTGGCCGTGCTTCTTTGCAATTTACACAATTTCAAATATAATTTATATGGAGACTAACCTAAGGTCAATTATTATTACCATCTTGAAGAAGGGATTGTAAACTGGGAATAGCTTTTGCTTTAATCATTTCTTTTGCTCTACAAAGCAAAATAGAAATGGTTTGTAGTGAAAAATGTGTCTTCCAGTATAAGCATTCAATGTCAAAAGAAATCATAAGTTTAAAAATGATAGCTTTCAGCTGTTGCTCAGTAAGCAGCCAGTGTTTCTTCTCTTCTGGAAAGCTGATACTCCCCCTTCAGTGGAATTTAAATGAACAAAATAAGAACAGGAGTGTCCAAGGGACTCAATGAGACTGCAGCCTGTGTCGTGATTCTCTCTGTAGAGACGTTTGACATCGCGTTCACTACGCACAGCTGCCACGTGTGGGTTGTGCCTGCAGTGGCCATAGCTAATCTCTGCTGGGACTCGCCGTGGGGAAGCTGGGTGAAAGGCCTTGATTATGTGTGTACAGAACAGACTTCTTCCTACACCATAGCTCAAATGCAAGAAGGGTCAACCAGTCTTTAACAGAAAGCAAGAGGAGAAGGTTCAGGACAAGTTTTGCCATTCTGCCTGGAGAATATCCATGAGCTGCAGTTAGAAATAAAAGATTTCTGCAAGAATTTGCTGGCATTTTTAAAAACCACATCAGATAGAAAATCCAGAACCACAGACACACCAGTGTCAATCCTCAAATTCAATATGCCCATAACTGCATGGATTAAAGAAAATAAGTCTATAGATCGTGTAGCAAGTTTTCCTACATGTGTCCTTAATACATAATGTGCAAGCACCTGACAAGAACCAAAAAAGGGAAGCTTGCTGTACCACATTCTGTGTTTCGGTCAGGAGAATGGAATTGCCCATACAAAGGCCTACCTCTGCTTTGAAATGGAGAAGGTGTGTAGTGTGATGACCCTTCATTAACTCCTCTGCTTGGCAACACTCTTGCCTTCCTGCAGTTTGATAAAGCCATTTAAGGGCCAAATTCTAATCCCAGTCACACTCAGTTCACACTGTTCCCTCCCTCAGCCCACAAGGCTGGAAAGAAGACATGCAATGTGCCCAGCTGGGACTGAGAACAGCTCATCCTTGGATACCAGCACCCATGCAGGGGTTAGTCAGAATCTGGGCTTAACACTGAAAAACTTGCAAAATTCTTCCTGCTGCTGCCGCCACCACAGCTCGGGTCACAATGACACCCATTCGAGAGCCTTGCTGCAAGAAGCTGCTTGAGTTAGGCAGCTTCGTGATGCAGCAACTAATCAGCAAGCAGACTGCTCAAAAATACCACGCACATGTTTTGCATACTGAAAGCACCCACTGTCTGACGCTTCTAAATGGGTCAAAAGCTCAGAAACTGACTTCTAAAAACCAGCTGTCTTCTACACAGGAAGTTTCTCAGCTTTGACTGCAGATGTCCTGGTTTAGGAATCATACTCCCCAATTCACCCCCATGGAGAATCTCCCAAATCAGATGATGCTCCCCCTTCCCTTCCCTTCCCACTGCAGCAGGATGGAGTTGAGAATTGCAGGCACAAAAGGTAAAGATCACATTTTAAATGACAGCTGTCATATTTTAAATTTCAAACACAAGCAGGCATGTTAATAAGAGAACATTCTGGACTACTTTCCATCCTAAATGTTTTTTCATAGTCTGGATCAAACCCAAAGGCAGTATCTGAGCTCATTGGGTTTGAGTCATATTGTTGAAGGCATTAAGCAAAGCGACCAATTGCCAGTCAAGAAGTTATGTCTCACTAATATCCCAATTTGTACATAAACCTCACTGCACCAAGAGTCCAGATTAAAAAAAAAATAATAAAAAGGGACTCAGGCCC
Organism: Nicator chloris; assembly: GCA_013400495.1. Lineage (NCBI taxonomy): Eukaryota > Metazoa > Chordata > Aves > Passeriformes > Pycnonotidae > Nicator > Nicator chloris. The sequence goes on from WAAE01001461.1 coordinate 20,490, forward strand.
CACTGTTTCAGAGTGCTTTAAGCTAACCACAGACAAACACAGCAGGCTCCAATCTTGTTTGGGAAAGGCCAGGAAGCATGGCATTTTTGTAAAAGGCAGTGCTGTAGGATGAGAGAAATGAATGATACTGTGTCACCAACGGGTGAACAAAGTAGATGGATACCTTGGCATGCTGAGGAGATCTGATGCTTACAGCATGCCTGCCTAGAAGGAGCCCTGAAGTATAGGGAGAGGAAGTTTTAAATGAAGCAGAGAAGTGGAAGGAAGATCATTTTGACTGTGCTCCGAGTAGTAATTGGGTGTCCCACTAATGTTAGTCATACATTATCCAGAGGAGGAATTAACAGCTATTTACTCAAGGATGAGTAGATCATGGCAGTCATCCCGAGGACTGTGACCCTACTGCCTGAAGGCAAGGGCTCAGTGCTGAGCAGGTGCATACCTGCAGTCTATAAATTTGTTTCGGTCAGCTTCACCACAGTAATCAGAGGATGTCTGCACACCCCTGTGTGTTGTGACTGTTGATATTTTACTCTTCCTGTGCCTTTCCCAAAAATGGGCAGAACTAGTCATCTGCTCTTCCTCACAAGTAGCACAAGCCTGAAAGACAAATCTGAAACGCACAGAAATCAGAGCTTTATCAGCACTTCTAGCACCTTCCTAATCCCAAACTTGCTCCTTGTCCCTGTTCCAAGTGCTGACGTTTTCCAGTGTTGCCTCTGTACAGATCTGTCATCTGCTGAGCACCTAAATGCTGTGACCAGGCAGCTTGACCAAACTACAGAAAATAAGAACAATGGCAATGCTTCTGTGAAATGCTGAGGAGCTGAGCTGATGGAGGGCTGGCTCTTGTGGCAGTTCTAGCCAGTTTTGCTTTGGCTGCAAGTCTATGGCAGTAACAGTAATAAGAAAAAATCTGAGGACAAAGTTCTCAAGGGCTCAAATTATTTTATAACTAGTTTTTCTTAAGTTTAGGTCTCCACATTGATTTCGGTGACACAAGCTCGTGAATAGCTGCATTACTTTGCAATAGGCCGTGTTTTGCTTTTGAAATTGGGATGTGCTGAGGAACATTGTTGCAATGTTAGCACCCATTCAACAAATTAGACTTTGTGCCAGAAAATTACCCAAGAAAAACATGAGAGAGGAAACAAGAGTAGTATAATATTGGTCAACCTTATGTAAGTTTTAAAGTCTTCATTCCTGCAGATGGTATTTGGACTGAACTGACTCTCCCAATTTTCTGGTATCATTTCCTCAGAGACAAACAGATCTGTTTACACTCATGTGACTCAGCTGGAAACAGATAATAAGCTAAACTAAAACCAGAGAGGTATGAAATATTCAAACTGCACTAAGTGGGCCCTGGCTTGAAGGATCTTATCACGGCTGTGCCAAATATGTACTTTACATCCCAAGAGCCTTTAACATGCCCTGATGTTGGACACATAGGTTCGGAAATCCTTTACTTAGATGATGTCACAGCAGAGTAGGTTACCACCAGCAGCAGCCACCTAGCACTTCCCAGTCCCTTATCTCTATCCTGCCATGGAGTCAACTCTGACATCCTATTCCTGGACACGCCACTCAGCTCTATTTCATCCCAAGCCAAAACAGCACTGGAGAGCAATAGTTGCTCATCTACATGTGGGTCAGGGCCAGTTTTTGCAGAAGGTGAGGCCCCCACACATCCACCCCAATTCTGGGACAGCAAAGCTGTTGGGGGCTGCCATGTGGCACGATGTGGTTCCCCATTGTGTGCACATAGACCTCAGCATGAAGCCAATATAGAAGTCTTAAAATAAGGCCTAAACTGGAAGAAAAAAGAAATTGCGGCATATAATTCTTCGTAACTTTCTAGTGAACTCAGTAAAAAGCCAAATCTTACAGCATTTAAATTCCAAGTATAGAAACTACTATACTATTGATAGCCAGCATTAAGTTACAGCACATTTAAAAGCCTCAGAGGCATGATATAGGCATATAGTGCAACAGAGCTTATCTAGCAAGTTCCAGCCTTGATAAGCTAACAATATGATGAAAAAGCTATCCATGTCTTGCCAAGAGCACACTTTTAATTGGCTCCTCTAAAACACAGAGCCACCATAGAAAAATACTTGAAAAGGAAACAAACTATCAGCACCACATGAAGATGTGCCATCCCAAGAGATAACCACCTTGGTGTGAGCCTTCTTAAAAGGCCAGATGGAGCAGGATAGACCACGTAAACTGGATGTCTCTCCTAGAGTTTATAACCATAAATCTGCAGATGAAACACTGAGAAAAGGAAGTGAGCTAGACCTCACCTTTTAAACTCATGATTAGGAGTTTACATGGTCAAGTTATATGCCTGTTTTTATGGATTTCTGTCTTTAGACATATGAACTGTTCTTTCTTCAGCTAAACTTTCCCACATGTGAAGCGTTTTGAATCAACAGTTATTGATTGCAAAAACTATTTTTTCTTTGAAATAACCTGAGCAAACTTCATACTGGAGTTTTCTCTGTAGATACTGTATTTTTTAATAGTATCAATTTTTTATAGATTTTGTCATTTTAAAAAATGATGACAACTACTCAAAGCACAAATTAACAAAATTTTTATATTAAGCCAGCTGAAACTCATGTAGTCAAATTGCTGATGAAAACAGCAAAAATATAACTATCAATGTATCTTTTACTTTGAGAAACCTTAAATGGCAATGAGGAGGGGCAGAAGCAAAGCCACCTTGTACAGATTACCAGATCACTGCCTGCTACTGTGATTCTGCTTTTCTTCATGGGCTACTCATAGCTGCCAGTGACAGGCTTGGATTATATGCATAGCATCCACAAGGCTGCCAATCCCAGGATTATGTATATATTTATGTATGTCCCTACTACTTAGCAAAGTCTTAAGGAAAGGATGTTCCACGAAGTATTGCTGTCAGGAGAACACTTAAACAGAAAAACAGGATAATTTTAGGTGACTTCAATGAATGATGGGCCTGGTCTTACAAAGCCAGTCAGGATTTGTACAGACAAATCTGTGGCCAGCACATGGGATAAACCAGGCTCATCTACAGCACGTGCTGGCATCTCAAGCTAGATCCAGGCTGAGGAAGAATGTGCAAGCTCCACACAGAGACTTTGGACCAGAAGAAGTAGTACCTTGCAGACATAGATGGAGGCCACTAGCTCAGGAACAGGGATGATTTATGCCTTTTGGCAACGTTTTTTATAGGCTTCTGATCAATTCACTCCTACAGTTCCCCAGTGGCCTCCTAAACACCTATGTAGCCCAACCAAGGTGGGGAGGAAGGGGTGGAGAAGGGTATGTGGATGTAAATAGTACTCTGTGGATGAGAAGAGAGCAGGAAATTCTTAAAATGTTATTTTCATCAAAAGTTAGGTATACAAGGAGACGTTACCTGGCATGGATGTTTCACAATCTACACCAAGTACCCACCTCCTTTGCTATTGGAAATTTATTCCTATTTCTCCTACCTGCTGTTCTTCCCACCTCTATGGCACAGACTATATTGCTATAAGTATCCTGATATAGAGTGGGAACCCACAGTGTAGTTTTAAGGACTGGAAACCATTTTCTATCCTTTCATCGTCAAAGCAATTCTCACCCCATTCTTAACCTGATGTTCCTGCTTCTAATTTTCGGATGAAGATTATCTTGGATAACCCAAAAGGCCTGTAATTTTATTGGCTTCTACCCTTTCAGTTCTCTCTATTGCTCCATTGGGAAAAAAAAAAAAAGCCTCTCTCCAAACTGCATCTCATTTAAAGGTCTTTGGAGGGATTTCAGATGTCTCTGTACATAGCTAGAAAATAGTAATGAAAATTAGTATTCATGACCCTTTACAGAGTGTTACAAGAGACTGTTTGGAAAGTTGGCTGTTATAAGTCTTCAATGCCACTTCCCCCTCACCCTCCCAACAGTGTTTTCTGGGCACATATATTCAGAAGTGTTTTTTAATCTATGTTAATATATTGCTAACTGCTCGCCATGTTTCTCCAGGCCCCAAGAATTTGAAATACAGCTGCCTGCAGCACTAAAATAACTTCAGGCATAAAACACTAGTACCACCACATACCCATGTGTGAATGGTTCCAAAGTTTTGCAGTGATGGGCCTTCAAAATCACCACCTTGAGAACAAACATTGCTTCCTCAGGTGAGCTGTTGATGCACTGACTATAAATAAAAGTATTTGCTGCCAAGCACCAGCACTTCAATAGTAGCACAACCAGCTTTCTGTGTCTAAGGGTGTTTTATGATGGTCCATTGCAGTTGGTACAAACTCCTCCAGGCTACAGTCAGTGCAGATGGGAACCTCTGCAGAAAGAGGCAGGAGGTTACCTGCTCCCAGCCTCGTATTGTAGGCACAGTACAGAAGTCTGGATTAATCTCCCACTGCAGACAAAGCTGTGAAAGCCCCAACATAGCTGTTGTGGTTCCTCCTAGGCTTATTCTGTGCACAGCATCCTTGCAGACTGGCTGCCTGGGCTTAACATGCTTTGTGTGTTTGCCCTTCTCTTTCCAGGAGCATATACTTAACTCTTATCTTCCTTGGATGCTTCAGGGACAACTCCTGGAACAGTTCCCAAAGTTGGTGCGTCATTGCTAATATCAGGCATTTTCTTTTCATAGGTGTGGAGACAGCCACAGGGGATCCATAAGTCTGTGTCTGACTCCAATATTGTCTCTTTTGCACATGTGGCTTGTGCTGCCAAAAAATTATGGCAAGAGACCAATCTCACTCCAATACCAGCAAAAACACAGATAATTTCACGCTGATTGCCAGCCCTGATTGACCAGAAGTCCTAGTTCTGTCAGAAACAGTTTTAGACACAAAAAATCCTCAACTGACTACATGGGAAGGCTGCTACATTAAGTAATTAAATTGACTTATTTGCATCTACTCATTTCAGGAAAGCCCAGCTAACTAAAAGCGTTTCTCTCAGAAGGCAGTTTTCAAGAATGAAGTTTTGATAGGCAATAAATATGAGATTCTGCCAGCTAAGGCAGAGGGGTGGCTTACACCAGCCATACACACCTTGAAAAGCATTTGCTGTCTCAAGAACTCCAGTAGATAGTGCCAGAAACTCCAGCATTTATCTACAGGTATTTTACCAGCATTCTCAGGTAACAAACAAGTGTGGTACTTTACCTTGGGCAGGAAAGGTCTTATTTAATCAGTCTTATTAAAATTAAGGGTTTCTTCAACAAGGAGGAGAGCCTTCCTTAGCTGGAAGGGGGCATTGCTGTACTGCATGGCCTTACATTTCAAACTGCATCTCAAGCCACACTGGAGTCAGCATCAGCCAAATACCCATCCCTTGCTTCCCCAAGGAGAAGGCTTTATTTTTCAGCATAGCAGACACCATTGCTATTCATTTGAAGATTATAATAGCACAGATTTACAGAGGTACACACAGGCTGAGCAATCTATTTACACTCCTAAGCGCAAAAAGTTCACATGTGCAAAGAGCTAAAGAAGAAAACCTTCCAGTCCTCATGGGAATGCCCAGCCACCCTTTCCAAAAAGCAGCATGAACTACATGCAACACCCACCAACAGAGTCAGGTTGAGACTCACTCATTTTAATCCTGTTCCACAGGACCTCTCATCAGCTTCCACTAACAGTCCTTGATCTTCACAGTTCTTTCTTCTCTACTTTACTTACAAGTCTTCCAACTAATGAGTTGGTTATCCAGCAATTTATCACTTGCTAGGAATTTATCACCTGGCCACCACCCTCAGCTCATCAGCATATACATTATGAAGCACAAAAAGGGGTAACACACAATATGAATCCCTTTGAAAGGTCAGTCCTCAGCATGAAAGGCTTCCTGAATCAAATAACATTCAGGAGGGACAGCTGGAGTCACAGCTGTAGCTGATGAATGAAAAACAACTTTCAACTCACAGCACTTTGGAAAAATCACAATCCCAGGAAGAGTTTTATACATGCACAAGGTTTTTTTCTTGTAGAGGCTTATACTTTTTTTTTTTTTAATTGAACCTGAGCTCAGTTGTCATTTTTACACGGCTCCAAAATCAACAGATATTTATGATGAAATTTCTTTGGGATTTTCAGCACTATTTGTTACCTGTCCTTGTACACAACCCTTGTGGCACCTTTGTTTCTGGAAAGATAGGAAATCTGTAGCTGTATCCGGTATGGAAAATATCCTGGAACTACACCTGAAAGAGATTTGTAAGGCTTCTTTTATCTGTCTGGGAAAAAAAAAAAATTCACCGAGACTTAACCATACCAGTGCTGAATCATAGGTGGTACACAGTGTTTATGAGCCCAGGTGCACGTCACTGCCACAAAAGGCTCACAGCAAACCATCAGAGTATTTGCAAAGTGAGATGGCAGTTTCTGAACAGGGTTAACAGGGACATGGCCCTCCCAGCAGGCATGACACTTGTCCCCATGCTGCCCAGCTCCTGGCCTTGCAGCCAGCCTTTAACCATTCTGTGTGCTTGCTTGTGTCTCTGCCTTCAGCATGGCTCTTGGATGATGACTTTGAAAGGGCGGCAGAACAACCTGCCCCTCACACAAACTTCCAGCACATTGTCTGAAACAGCCTCTGAAAATTGGAAGGAACTTCCCCAATCCTTCCACTGGATATTTGATGGTTCTCCAGCTAAATTGCCCAGCCCTACAGATTATTTCAGCCAAAACCCATGTCCCACCTTTCCCTGCCCTAGGCTTCTCTCCCTTCCTTTAGGCTTGAGAATTAAATGCAGCCATAAATCCATGTAGTTTAGTGTCAGTTACAGCAGCAAGGAAACCAGGTGGTTATGGCAGATCTACTTTTCTGAAAGGGGGTAATCAAGATGCAATGCCAGGCTAAGAAATGGTTGTCTGGGGAAGATTCCTGTGTCTCTCTTGGCACCCACATGTCCTTGCTTCTGTCCAAGCTAAGGAACTGTAAAAAGCCTTTGAAGTACACTCAGCATGTCATCTGCATATGTTTGCAGCTGGTTTACTGTTAGTGTGGCCAGAGCGGATAAATGATTATGTGTATCCGACCTATATTTGTTGATATTAGCCTTTTTCTTGGAAGTTGTCTTTGTTCACTGTCCAACTCTTGTCTGGCTGCCACACAGCCAACTTGCAGAGGACTTCGAGAAATGCTTCTAAGAAAGCACTTTCTTCAGAGAGCTGATGGGGCAGCGAGCACAAGTTACTTGGTCAGCTAGAAGTCCCATCCATCCTAGAGAGTCAGCATCAACCTCAGGTGAGCGTGGGCTTCTGCACGGAGAGGACAACAGCTGTGGTGCATCCAGAGACAATTCCTTTGGTCCATCTGCCACCAGCACTGCCACAAAACACCTGCTGCAGCCGCTCAGCTGCCACGCGGTTCCTGCAGGTCACCTTGATTCCCTGCCATATCTCACTGCTCACCAGCCCAAACCCACAACGGCATTTCTGTGCCTAATTTTAACTGAAGTGAAGGGGAGGAAGGTGTCTAAATACTGCTGCCTCTTACTCATTCGGCAAGCCTCACCTCCCCCAGGAAGCCTTGCTCAAAGACAGCACCAAATAGCATTCAGGGTAGTAGGTAAGGGACGATGCTGGCAGCTCATAACGTTTAAAAGATCCATAAAAGTATTCAGAGTATTCAGCCACCCACACTGGCTGAAATTATGAGTTTCTCCCACACTGTGTAGTCTTTGAATGTGTTTAGGGCTTCCTTTACCTAAGGATAGAGTTGCTTCCTATTCTCTAGACAAAAAACTGATGTCTGAGCTTTGCACACACAGCAATGACCACAGTAGACAAAGGTCTGGCCAGGTTAAACCCAACAGGTAAAAAAGACCTCAGATCTGACTCTACCCTTCCACCAGTTCTATATCATTAGAATTTAGATGAATTCAGTGGCATTATTCTGGGTTTATGACACTGTAAGACCCTGAAGCATTAGTATTCATAGATTTTATTATTATTTCCATATCTAAATATCAAATAGCATCTGGTATTTTTAAAATTCAACCACAATTTAAGTACAGTTTTAAGATTTTTAGCCTTTTCCTCAGGCAAGCTGGTGGAAGCTCAGTTCTGCATTTTGTTCTAGTAACCCATTTCCTGCTAGTTTCATATCTGGGATCAAATATAGTAGCTTTGTGTTGATAAGATACTGGTTATACATTTAAAGAATTACATCCAGTCAAATTGAGAAAAGGAAAATGAAATAGGGCTATTTTTGCTAATCTTGGCTTTTACTAAGTCTGTCCGTATGAAATCTAAATTCTGGTACAAATTTGATGTTCCATCTTGAATGTCACAATCTCTTGTAAAAGGCAGAACTGAAAAAAAGGCAGGTATTTCACTTAATTAATATGCATACAACATTCAGCAATATCTAATTGGTTTGGAAAGCTGTGCTGTAATGATTAACACATCCACAGAAGCATCCACAGAAGCATCCACAGAAGGCATGCAGGGTACACTTCTCCAATACTGCCAAAGTCTGTCACACTACATATTGGCAATCTGGATGAGAAAGAATTTTCCAAGTCATTTAAGTGCTGTGAAAATGAAGTTAGCAGTTTAGATACATTTACAAAAACAAAGGCTGGTGATTACAAAGCTGGAATGAATGTGGACTGTGTTTACATCTGCTTCCTGGAAGGTAAAATGTAATCAGAGGAAGCAAAAAAAAATTAGCTTTCAAGATATTCTTTTTTGGTTTGGGGGTCTTGTCAGTAGGAGTTGTTTTCTTACAGCAGGATAATATAGAAGATTTCTGGGCTGTTACTCCATGGTGTGATTTGATGAGACAGCTGGTGTACCCCATGCCAGAACAACAGCTGGGAATGGTCATGTAGTGTTTCTGGACAGTACAACACAAGCCAGTAATCTCTGTCTCTCAGCTATCAGTCACCTTCCTTTTAATTAGTTTCAGATGCAGTGTCTAAACAGGCAGTGAAATATCAGAAGTCCCGCACTCTGACACAGAGCTTCCTGAGACCCCAGGTAGAGCTTGATTGGTTTTGTTGCTGCAGACCACTGACCTTTGAAGAGTGAAATTCCCAGTCATGCTCAAGGAGCTTTTTTCAAAGGACACATCTAATAAATGCTAGCCTTAACACAGTGGCATTTGAAGCCTTGCAGAAAAAGGCCTTAAACCTACTGCCAAAACCCACTTTAATCAGGATCAGTCTCACTCAAGTAAGATTAGCTGAAGTTAGAAAGAAGCTACTCGTCCAACGCGAGCCAGCTGTCCAGACTCCCTGGGAAATCAGAAATAAAAGGTAGCTGGAGATGGTGATTCATCTGTCCTTTTGGATACCTGTCTTAGGGTGGGTAGTGTGCCCTCCATGACACTGATTTCTGGGAATGGGTGACTAGAGCCTCTATTTTCTGAGGGTTAAAATTAAGTGACCTAAAGCCTACTCATAGCTTCTACAGCTTTGCAGACTTTTCATTGCTGTGAAGAACAGAAGGAAAACTGTAAAATGTCAGATTGAAGGTCCTTCTACCCCACTTCCCACCACACCAACAGCAGATGCCAAGTGCAGAGGCATATATGAAAACTCCCTGTAACACTCTCCCAATTTCCAGACATTTTCAGAACAGTACCCTCCTGATGAGGCTGTGGTTTCTATGTAGTTCATAGTCCCAGGGGACTCTTACATTAAATCTTTTGTCTGTCCTTGAAATCATAAAAAATTCAGCACCCACTCCATCCTTTGTCAAGGAGATCCATGGGTCAGCTGACTGAGATGTTTTGTTTTGAGCCCTACTATTTTATTAGCTTAATCTGCTGTCTCCCACCTCTTGTACTGGAAAGGAGTTAAAAAAATCAATCTATTCATTCTCTCCATGCCACTCAAGATTTTTTTTTGTAAATGTATCACTTCCTCCTCCTTTACCTTCTTTCCATATACAAAACCTGTAGCTTAGTGATCCTTCATATAGAGCCTTTCTGTACCTTTGAGCATCTTTCTTGCCCATCTCTAAACCTTTTCCAGCTGCCCTGTAAATTTCTTGTGATGGAGGGATCAGGACCTTCTAAGCTCACTAGAACAAACAAATTCACACCCAACATCCCAAATTTGTTGCAGTGCTACTTATCACAGTGCTGGCAGGCATTTTGATCCGGAGTAAGCAGGCTGCAGGAAGAAAAGA